>JBAIZL010000031.1:205000-225000 GCA_036971475.1 Prosapia bicincta | reverse complement strand
TTGCCTGTTTGAATTAAATCAATATCTTACAATGATGGCACTGTTTGGTAAGACTGGTGAATCGATTAACGTTTGGTAATCGATTTGCAATAAGAAGTAAACGAAATATATAAAAGGAGGGGCGGTTTTAATCCTAACATTAAAAAAGTGAAGTCACGTTCACAGGGTGCACCGACGTAATTAGGAGGGGGTGTGATGAATGTTTCCTAATGAACGTTCCCCAGCCCCCGCTTCCCTTTCTCCCTCCTCACGCTAACTCATCTAAACTCGAACAGAGATAATAACATTCAAAAGGCCCAAAAGATCGGCACCTTTGTGTCGTAAAAGCCTTTTATTTCTCGATAATTATATATATCGGAGACATCCTTATCGTCGCATTAATGTGTAAGTGGCTTTTTTTATCATATCAGTGTAATATACTATTGTGTTTATAGAGAACACAGTTGGGTAGAGTCAAAAAACTGTCTGGAATGCATACATTTGTGTATGTCAACGGCGCCTATAATATTTTCTATTTATCCAGTTTCATCATTATATATTAGTATAATTGTCTTATTCAACATATTGTACCTAATTTTATTTTAATTTAAAAATCTACTTTTATTTTAATGTTTAATCTGACAATATCGGACTTTCAACAGGTATCTGCTGCTACAGATCTAAATTGATCAATACAAAAATCGTTTAAATTATCAATATTTCAGGAGATACGTTTATTTTTAAGAATGAGTGAAAACCAACAAATAAAATTAGTAGGTAACTTGAATTTATTAATTGCCCTAAACATCGTAAAATGTTTCATTAGTCGAACTATAATAAATTCTAAAATTCGTTAACTCAATAGATTGATACTATTAAGTTCTTGATTAATTAAGCTCTTGATTAATTTAGCTCTTGAACGAACTAATGGCTGGTGAATATCACTATAAGCCAAATTAGTACAGACGAATGCCTTATGATGACTTTCCAAGGCTTATTGTTTATGTAGTAAGAAGGGAAAGAACGGAAATATTTTTCAATGGTTAGTTAGTAGGATTTTAACTGGAAGTTAGGTGTATGAGTTTTTGACACATAAGGTTAAAACATGCCTAAAATGTGGTTGCGAATCTCCCATATAGCCACTCGTAAAAATATCAAATTTTTGTTTTTTTTTTATTTATATTACTTTGACTTTTAAATAACATTTGACATTAAGAATATGAAATGTTGACATCTTTAATAGTTTTTATTGACGTTTTCATAAATGTGTTCATACAACGTTTAGGGGTGTGTGTCGAATATACAACTCACTATATTATGTAAATAAATAAATAAATCAATATATATATATATATATATATATATATATATATATATATATATATATATATATAAGTTATATAAACATTTTATGTGAACATTTCATAATTAAATGCGTGCTAGGAAAATTCCTGCTTACGCAGCTTTAGTATTATATAGGTGTGAGAACAGAGCCCCGGCAGTGTGTAAGTCGCCTCTGTATCGCACAGACGTTTTCCACTCCGATTGAGTGCATATCAATTGTATTGTTTTATTAAGTAAAAATTTATGTAACAGTTTTCTAAATTAATTGTTTATTAAATTCAAAGGTTTGTTAAAAATAAAAATCATTTTTAAAAACCTTTCTTGCTTAATATAAAACGTAACTGGCGCAGTCGGTAGGACACCTCAAGGAAGTTAGTGAATATAACGTCCGTCGGTTTTAACCGTTAATTGAGGAAACCTTAAGTAGAGTGAATATCTACAACCACTTAATAGAGCGCATATCTATTAAGAACACGAGCGAATATCGTGTAGGTGAAAAGTGAAAAGTGAAAGTTGTTCAAATGAGCAAAGTATTTTGGATCAACTTGTAAGTAGATCTTAAGATATAGAATTAAGAAAAAGTAGAGTAAATACTTTTTAATTTTATATAATTGATTTTTAATTTTATTATTTTAAAGAAAATAATATTTTAAAATGGCAACGCCAACATTAAAAAAGGAGTATCTTGACATGATACCCGAGTATAGTGGAGAGCCCACTATGCTCCACAGATTTATCTCGATATGTGATAAGATAGTGAATAAGTTTTATGTAAGCGAAAATCCAGAGGATTTTCAAAATGAGTATCTGTTCTCCTCTATTCTTTCTAAATTAAAAGGCCAAGCACTGGAAATGGTTGTAAACTCTAACTCTTACAATTGGCACGAAACTAGAAAAGTATTATTAATTAGTTATTCAGACAAAAGAGATTGTTTCACATTAAACTTAGAGATGTCAGAATTAAAACAAGAAAGTAACGAATCACCATTTCAATTCTATGAGAAAATTCAAAAGTTACTAAATTTACAAATTTCATTTTTTATGAATAAAGAGCCTCAAAGGCAGATGGCTAAAGACATTTTAATAGAATACGTTCAGAAACTAGCTTTAAGAGTTCTCCTTAGGGGTTTGCATGAACCCATCGGGTCACTAATGCGTACCAAGAACCCTAACACTCTTAGTGAAGCACTTAATATGCTCACAAACGACTTCCAATTTAAAAATAATAAAATGTTTACTCAGCCAAGCAAACAACCAGTCTTTCAGAAAAGCCAAACTCATAACGTAAGAAGACCAATACATACTGAATTTAAATACCACCAAATACCTAAACAACCTTATCAACACCCAAATCCTTCCTATAGACAACCAACTTTTGCTAATCACGGTCAGCCTCAAAGGGGACAACCAAACAACAACACTACTAAACCTCAGTATCCTCAGCGAAATACGGGTTATCAACCTACCCCTATGAGTATTTCCACCAGACAGACAGATAGGCCTTCTAGACAAACGAATTTGTATCAAATGACCGGACAAGGAGCCGAAAAAGACGATTACACTATGTACCAGACTAATGGACAAGAATCATTCGCTTTTGAAGAAGATCTCGGGAAAGAAGAGTACTTCGAAGAATCCCAAAATTTAACCGACAACTACGAAGAAGAGACCGCTAAAATCGATCAGGACGATTTTTTAGGACATACAAGCCTCGGAATCGATTTTCAATAATGAATCTACAAAGCGAAAATAACGAGCTACCATTTATATACGACACAAACACCAAATCTAGAATATTAATTGACACGGGCAGTACTAGATCATTTATGCGAAAATCTTTAGGCTGGAAAAATTTTAAAACAAGCATTAAAAAAGAGCCGTTTGAAGTAATCACCGCACACGGCACTTCAAAAGAAAATTTTTGTTGCACCATACCTCTGTTGTCTAAAAAAGCAATTAAATTTTATTTATTTGACTTTCATCAGAATTTCGACCTATTACTCGGGCTAGACAATATAAAGGATTTAGGAATAAGCTTAGACTTTATAAATAATAAATTAATACTTTGTGATGAGGAAATCCCTATTCAATATTTTAACACTGAAAACGGAAGTTGTAATAAAACAGACAGCACGTCAATAAAGCAGGAACAATTTAGTTATGTTATACAAGCCCGCACTAGCCAAACAGTTAAATTAAAAATACAAAATATTCATAATGGAGAAGGTATTTTACCACACAAACAAGTGAACGGATTAGAAATTCCGCAGTGTATAGTTTCAGTGCATAAGGGTGAAGCCTATTGCCCTATTATAAACAATACGGAAGAAAATGTAAAATTAACAATAAGTAAACCATTAGAAGTAAAATCTTTAGAGGAATATAATATTTTCAGACCTGATGCAATGCAAATGAACGCTAATTTCAATTTATTAGATTATAAACAAAAAAATTCGAGAAGAAAAAATTTAGATTTATCAAAATTTAGAATGGAACATATGAACTCGGAAGAAAAATCCGCTATAACAAGTTTAATAAAAGATTATGCAGATTTATTCCATATTGAGGGAAACGATTTAACTTTTACCAACCAAATAAAACATGTTATTAGGACTACTGATGAAATTCCCGTATACTCCAGAAATTATAGATATCCAGAGATTTACAAGAACGAAATTAATAAACAAACTGAGGACATGCTTGAACAAGGAATTATTAGACCTTCAAATTCTCCATGGAACTCTCCTGTCTGGATTGTACCCAAAAAACAAGACGCTTCTGGCAAAAGAAAATTTCGATTAGTAATAGATTTTAGAGGATTAAACAAGAAAACAATTGACGATAAATTTCCCTTGCCAAACATTACCGACATATTAGATAAATTAGGACGATCTCAGTATTTTACAACTTTAGATTTAGCCTCAGGATTTCACCAAGTAGAAATGGATAAAAATAGCATAGAAAAAACAGCGTTTTCAACAGAAACGGGACACTATGAATTTTTAAGAATGCCATTTGGACTAAAGAATAGCCCCCCTACATTTCAAAGAATTATGAATAACATTCTGAGAGGAATCCAAAATGAAACATGTTTAGTTTATTTAGACGATATTATAATTTACTCCACTAGCCTCCAAGAACATATACAAAGACTTAAAGAAGTATTCGACAGATTACGCAAAGCCAACTTTAAAGTACAGCTGGATAAAACAGAATTTTTAAGAAAAGAAGTAGCGTATCTAGGGCATGTTGTTACACCGGAAGGCGTAAAACCTAACCCAGCAAAGATTTTGGCAATCAAAAACTATCCAATACCCAAAACCACCAAACAAATTAAAGGATTTTTAGGACTAATAGGCTATTATCGAAAATTTATTAAAAACTTCGCCAAGATAACAAAACCCTTTACTAACTGTTTAAAGAAAAATGCAAAAATAAACATAGAAAATCCAGACTTCATAGAATGTTTTGAAACATGTAAAAATATACTGACTAATGAGCCCCTTCTACAATACCCAGATTTTGAAAAGGAGTTTACTCTAACAACAGACGCTAGTAATTTTGCACTAGGAGCAATTTTAAGCCAGGACAAAAATGGAAAGGACCTTCCTATATCGTATGCCAGCAGAACTTTAAACGACAGCGAAACTAATTACTCCGCGATTGAAAAGGAATTACTAGCAATCGTATGGGCCACTAAACACTTTAGGCCTTATTTATTTGGAAGAAAATTTAAAATTTATACAGACCATAAACCTTTACAATGGTTATTTTCAGTTAAAGAACCAAATTCCAAGCTTTTAAGATGGAGATTAAAATTAGAGGAATATGATTATGACATAAGATACAAAAAAGGCAAATTAAACCAAAACGCCGATGCCTTATCTAGAATACAATTGAACATTACTAATAAAAGGTCAACAAACACCCAACACACTGTAGAACCAGACCTTGATTTATCTCCAGCTGGATTAATCCAACGTTTCTTCCCGGAATTAAATGAAGATAACGAGTCTATGGTCGTACAACTCGACGCAACAGATAATGCCAACTTAGAGTACGATCAAGAAAGTGACAGTCAAACCGTGCATTCCAACTTCGAAGGGAACACCCAAATTGAAATACCAATTTCCGACGAGCCTGTAAACTTTGGGAGAAATCAAATATTTTTGTCATTGGTAAAGTATGAGCCAAAGAAAGTAAAAATTATAAAACTATTCGGAACTTCAAAAATTCGTTTAATGGTCGTAATATCAGGAAATAACTTTAAAGAAGACATAGTTAACTTTGTAAAATCATATTTGGTACCCAAAATAAAATATAATCTATATTTTGAAGACGATTTTTACGAGAAATTTGCATCATGCGTAGCCAAAAATTTCAAACAAACTGAACTAAATTTGGTTAAGTGTAATAACAAACTCTTAGACCTAACTTCGGAAGAAGATACCTTAGAAACGATAAGTAATTATCATGTCAGCAAAACCAATCACCGAGGGATACAAGAAACATACGAACAAATTGTAAATGACTACGTTTTAAACCATAAAGAAAAGACAAAAATACTTTATGAAAACATTAGGGATAGCAATCAAAGAATTAAAGAAAAAGTTTTAGAAAAAAGGAATGTAAACAAAGAACCACTTCCAGAAATACCATCTGAAGTTTATATAAAATCAGTTCAGAAGCAAAGCAAAACTAAAAACAGATATAGCAAGGAAGAAATAGCTTCGATAGATAAAGAAAGAAAAACTGGAAAAATAAAGCCTAGACATCATAACACAAAAGACAAAATACATTTGTCGAAAATTAAAAGGCCTAAGAAGATAAAAAATGTAATTAATGACCAAAATCCTTCTTGTTCATATTCAACACAATCAAATTAAAATCCCTACCATACCTTTGTCCACTAGTTCTATTCAAGAAACTTTATTAAACTTTTAAACAACATTGTTTTTATTAATTGTATGTGTTACAAACTGTTGTAATTTATTAAATGATATGTAACTAATTATGGTAATAAATATTGTTAATTATTTGAAATATGTTAATCACAAAAAGAAATGTAATTGAAGAAAATTAGAAACTATACTCTTAAAGAGATAACAAAACAAAAAGAATTCTTATAAACTAACTAGAATCCTTATCAAATCTATAACAGGCAAGTTGAATGTAAATGATGGTAAAAATTATATAAAACTTTTATTGTAATCAATGTAAATTTTGTAGAACAAAAATTAGATTCTGATAACAATTG
The DNA here is from genome assembly GCA_036971475.1 of Prosapia bicincta. Lineage (NCBI taxonomy): Eukaryota > Metazoa > Arthropoda > Insecta > Hemiptera > Cercopidae > Prosapia > Prosapia bicincta. The sequence goes on along the minus strand of JBAIZL010000031.1, from coordinate 218,420 downwards.
TATATGTTATAAACATTTTGTATCTATCCTATGATAGAAAAGACTCGTTATAAATTGTATTAATCAATTCCAAATACTTTTGCTCAGTTGAATTATAATGAACAGAAAATTAGACTGTAAAATGCCCATCATCAAAAACAATAACGCCTACAAACTACGAGGATACTGCGTTGGAAGTCGCAGACAACCCATTTAACTGGATCTTGGAAATCAACCTTTGCCTGGTGACTTTCTCCAGTGAAGAGGACTTCAACCCATGCCGAAAATTGCCCTTTACGGAGGCCTATTCAGCAGCTTATAATCTTCGCCCTCATCAGGAAGAAGAAGAAGACTTCAACCAACGCCGAAACTTCGCCAACCCCCGAAGTTTTCTTTAGGGATGGAGGAGTTATATAAACATTTTATGTGAACATTTCATAATTAAATGCGTGCTAGGAAAATTCCTGCTTACGCAACTTTAGTATTATATAGGTGTGAGAACAGAGCCCCGGCAGTGTGTAAGTCGCCTCTGTATCGCACAGACGTTTTCCACTCCGATTGAGTGCATATCAATTGTATTGTTTTATTAAGTAAAAATTTATGTAACAGTTTTCTAAATTAATTGTTTATTAAATTCAAAGGTTTGTTAAAAATAAAAATCATTTTTAAAAACCTTTCTTGCTTAATATAAAACGTAACTTATATATATATATATATATATACAAACATATTTTATGAATTTGTTGTAAATATTTTTCTAAATAGAGTTGTAAGTTCTATAAGTGAAGTCAGTGGCAAGGATATGGATATTAGGGTGTTGAATAAATATTGTAAATATAAGGGATGGTCATAGAAAGAACAAGAAGTAGTGTGTGTTGCAAATATGAAAGTGGTATGGGCATAGGGGTGGAAGGTGGATTAGATTAAAAGCCAAGAAAACTATGAAAGTAATTAAAAAATAAATGTCATCTGGACTTAACATCAGGTAAAAGAAAATATCTCAAACCAATAAAGTTATTTCAAAAGTTTTGTTTTAATTTTAACATCGAAATACAGCTTTTAAAGCACAGGAAATTACATTTATTATTTTATTGTACAAATTACATAGGTGTAAAAAAATATTAATTTTTTTTAACGGCTAATATGCTATAAAAATAAACAAGAAAAAGTTTAAAATATATATAATAATAAAATAAAGGCAAATACATATGCTGTGCCTTAAAAATATACAAAGCGTTGCAGAGTAGAATAATATGTATAACTTTTAATATATAATCGTTTGTGAGAAAAAAATAATGTTGTGTGATTTAACATAGGGAAGATAGATGCATCCGACTTCCAGTAGGAGGATATCACCCATTATCCTCCACGCTGGATACATCCCTGTTTATTTATTTACCTGAATGCATTTCTGTTCTTACTACAGCCTTTAAACTAATGTTTAGTATAGTCTGGTGAAATGTCTGGTGTAGACAAATCTGGTTTATTTCTCAATGCCGGTGGTAAATAAGTGCTCAAATAGTAGAAATATTCGACCGGCAGCAATTACTAGTGCAATAAATTTCGAACTAGCGAAGGGGCCCCATATATCAAAAATTATGTTATCAACTTATTACATTTCAGGTTTAAGTTAATATTTAACAAGTTATTTTAAGTAATAGACTTCTCTGTTAAAGTATCTAGTAAACAGAATGAAAAACTACATTGACTGTGTTAAACAAAATTTGAAACCTCTAAATATCATCTCTAAATGAAAATAGAATATATCTGTCACTTATAATATGTATTAGGTTATTTGTGAAAAACGCTGATCGCGAAACAAATGCCTATTCATGTAATGTTTGATCATTTGGCACTAGTCGAAAATAAAGAGTTTTAGATAGAAATGTTTTAATATGTCTATAATATTGTAAATTGTTAAAGTAAATTAAAGTTTTATATGATATTAATGTAATAATATAAATTATTTCTATGAGTTTTCGAAGATTTATATAGGCCTCTATAATATTTAAATCTATTCTTGTGTATAATCGAAAGTTGAGAGAGCAATCGGAAGTTTCTTATTTTGGACAACGATAAAGGTATGGAAAAAGCTTCAAAGCTTCATTCTACTTGATTGGGTGTGTCAATATTCATGTATGCAGGGTCTCTACAAAATAGACTATCCCGTGGGGAAATTATTTGACCCACCGCTCAACAGTTTTCTCTCCTGTCGGAAACATCCATAAATATGGCAAACTGCCGGATACTTTGAAAACACCTTGTCTTGGAATATCAATGTTGTTGCAAAACTTTCGCTCAAAATTTAGTTACTTCAATTTGGACTTGAATGGCTCCACTGTTCGGCCTCTGATGTGTTGCAACATATTTTGTCATTTTTTTGCTCGAAATATGTATTTATGGGAATTGGACGTTTCGAATGCAACCGTTTTATAGCAAACTTTCCACGTTCTGCGGAGTTTCTATTCTGAACGCAAAGTTTTATTCTCTTGGCACCCATACATTAAACGTCAAATTTTCATCTGGTTGACAAGCTGTCACGTATTTTACAGTCAGTTACGATTCGAACTAACTTTGCAGCATCGCATTTCTCATAGAAAAGTAAATTTTACTTCCGACAGCATAGTAGAAAATAAAGTTCGACAAATAAGTTAGAAGTAAAGTAATATGCTTTGTGAAATAAGTAGTTTTCAACTGTGGAATATTCATTTTTATATGAATCACATTGTAGATATTAATTTCTTACTTGTGTCTATGGTAATAAATGTAGTCATATTTTTGAGGTTTATTAAATGCCTTCTACCACAATTTCTATATCTTTATCTTGTATTTAGTGAACAGTTCGTTGTACAAACATATCCGAGTAAATATTTTCGTATTTTCCTAACATTACAATATTTTCCTTAGTTAACGACTTTCTTAACGACTCCATTTTTAAAAATTAAATAGAACCTCTTAAGTGACATTTAAGTTTTAAAAATGGAGGTATTCCGAAAGGTGTCATCAAAAAAAAATATTGTAATTAAAAGAAAGGCAGATAAATGTACTCGAATGTACAAATATTCCTAGCAGAAGTGAAGATGAGTGTATAAAGAATTTCGTTGTACATATTTATTTAGTAATTTGATGTAATAGACTATGGATTTATAAATTACATGATTTAGAATCTTCTAATTAGGTATGGTTGTAAAAACCTTTTTCTAGACCACGAAATATCTTTTGAAAGAGTCTCTAAACCTAAGGCGAAGATAGAAGAAAAGAAGGTAAAAGATTTCTCGAAAAAAGGAAATTAAAATTTAGTGAGGCGGTTAAGTTTAAACAAAAACACGACCCTACTATACTAGTCCTTACTAAATGAACATCTTTGAGAATAGAAACTTTTTAATTTAGCGGAAATCTTTAATTAAAACCTAATCAAGATATTTGTAATTACGGATATATCTAATCAAACACAAATATCAGTAATCAGGAAATACCTAATATAATATTTTCGAGTACATTTTTCTGCTTTCCCTAACATTACAATATATTTTATTTAGATTTTGAAAATCGAATCATTTCTAATCGCGTCATTAAAGGAATTATCGTGATGTTAGAATAGTCAGACAATTATACTCGAATATATATATATATATATATATATATATATATATTTATTTATTTATTTATTTATTTATTTATGATTCCTAATTGGATCGCATGCGTATGGCTCGTATACGTGTCATATGTAGCTTAAATGATATTTGTCTATTTTTAAAAGGTAATACAGTACTACGTTAGATACATATTTCCTCATCCCTATAATATCTAGGCGTGATACTTTTTTTCCACTCAAGTTCGGCATCTAAATATATAAGGGTAATTATTTTTTAAAGGTTGAACAATCTGGCAACAATTACTATTAAGTGTTACAGTTGTGTAAGGATGATACCCCGATTATGTCCGTAGCGCGACGCCGTTCCATGGAGGAAATGCGATAAGACAATAACTATTTAACCGAAATAAACCTTTCGTACAGTAAAATGTATTGTTACAATAATAAAAGTAAATGTTTTGTCTTGCTTTTACAGCTTCAAAGATAATACACTTTCGGAGCTATTAAACTGCCATCATACTAGGTAATATTAGTTAGACCTTAGTAAGTAGTCACATATTAAAATATTTCAAAAAATGTTTTAAAAAAACAGTAGTAATTTTATTAGGAACAATATCTTTTTTCAGAAGATTCTAAAATAAAATAAAGTAAAAATAGAAATTTAAATGAAAATAATATTCCTATCTATTTTTTAGATTGCTTTTCCCAACCATTAAAATCCAAATTGTATCATATCCAAGTATGAAAAAAGAGAAACTTTTATTTAAAATATTCCTTAAAATTCTGATTTTAAGATAGGTCTATTTACAATTAATTTGAGATTACAGTAATTTCGTTTCCCTTTTAAACCAGTCATTTTTTTAATAACAGATTTTTTTTACCACCAACAGAAGTTCGAATATCTTGTCATACTATATATATGTGTATATATATATATATATATATATATATATATATATATATATATATATATATATATATAATAAATTAAAAATATATCAAAAACATGAATACATTTAATGAATATATTTATTCAAAGCTTTTCGCCGATAAAATAGTACTAGCATCTTTAGGAAAATAACTATCTAATACAAGATTTTATTAGATAATTATTTTCCTGAAGGTGCTGGTACTATTTTATCGGCGAAAAGCTTTGAATAAATATATTCAATAAAAGTATTCTTGTTTTTAAAATATTTTAAATTTATTAACTATATTACAAGAAAACATATCACCATATTTAATATATATATATATATGAACACAATCTATATGTAGAGAATAGTAATAAACGGTTTGATAGCAAGAAAGGGAAAATTGTAAGAGGGCCAAATATATCAGGTGAAATAATATTTACCAAAAACGATTTTTGGTTAGGACAAGACGAACGTGTTTTAAATAGGCTAATACGAGAATGAATGAAATCCGTGATGCATTTGTAAGTTTTCAAGAAAAAAAAATTAGAGAGGAATAGAAATAAATTTAATACATAGGTTTAGTTCTATAGAAAAAAGATGTGTACCAAATTATTTCAATCAGTTAACATTTTCATTTCAATCAAGTCACAAAATACTAGTTTCGTTGAGTAATATATGTCTATGGCCCTCCCAGCATTGCCACAAATTCTATTAGCTATTTCTCGTTATTCTATACTTCTATGGCTTCTGTTCTCTTTCTATTGGAACTTCCGGATTTCTTCTCTAAAACGCATCAACAAGATATATTTGACAATGCTAGATGTATCCAAACGTGTGCTAAATTACTTTGGAGACTGGCAATAACGGTAAATTATTTCAATAATTAATAATTACTAAATGTTGGAAGTATATAGTAACTAAAATACCGATTTAATAAAATCGCCTTTATATTCCTTGTCTATCCAAGTAACAACTCCGATTCAATTTGGACTGGATCCCTTTTAATTTTGTTCGAAAAACGTGAATTGTATGTTTTGTATGTAACTAGAAAATGGGAGGGTAAACAATTTTATAATTTTGTATTTTTTTCTAAGCTTTTTACCAAAGTATATTTTAGCTTTCTTACAAAGAATCAGACTCAAAATTGGATTTCACGTAGATTGTTGTTACCAAAGCCACTTGAAAAAGGCATCTTCCAATTCTTTATTTTTTTCTGCCTTTGTTGATTTTCGTAAAGAACTTTAAGACCATTTTCAAGTAGAGACAAGAAGTTTAAAAAGGTAGGTCTGACCATTTACAGTCTGATATCTTAAATCGTCCATCACCGTACATCTCGGGTATGTCTATCCGATAACCAAGGTACAATTCTGTTTCTCTTAGAAGCCAGGGTAAACGAGGATACGGTCTTGAAAAAAAAAGAAACGAGTTGGTCCGAATCAAAGACACAATGACTGTCTATTCAAGGCCGACGACTGACCTGACGACGGACGGCGATCAACTATACAAAACTGCACTGAGGCATATAAACAGAATAATTATTCTGAAAATCGCAGTACGTTTTGGTCTTAAATTTTGTTCAGAAAATGTTATGAAATTCGGATAATCAGCGATTCCGATATTCAGAGTTGGAATGATTAAAGTTCAAGTGTATATTAAAATATTGTGCCAGATATGCGCTTTTGCAATGGAGGTATTTAGTTAAAATGTGTGTTTATACCTCTAGAATTTAATATTTATTGAAACATTATCCAATGTTCTTCGTACTTATCATAATTACTTCAGTAATTTTTCAAAATATCGGTTACGATAATCAAAAACGTTTTATTTCACTTTCAACAAAATATTGCACTCGTATCCCCATCACAGCAGCTTTAAAATCAATTTACATTTTTTTCTATAAGGTAATCGAAAAGCAATTTGAAGAACATACAAACCGATGAACGCCAATCGTCCCTTTGATATGACTATATCCGCCGAACAATCACAAAAGAGGAGTTTTCAGTCGAATTCAAGGAAGGGATAGGAAAAACCATTTTAACCTGAGAATACAACAAAGTCAATGGCACGTATAAAGGTTTACTGGTCCCTTTGAGAAGTTTCGATGTTCCTTCTTAGGATATTGCAACACTTATACGTATATAGCCAACGGTGCCCTACGATCAAATGTCTGCATACAATAGATGTAGAAAGAATACAAAGCATGATGTAATACATTTGTCTGAAAACTTTACTCACACAATGAAAATGCAGGCTTTAATTTTTTATTAAGGTGTTGTTGAACATATTCTATTAAAAATGCTGCAGTCATTGATCGTTAGTTGGTAGAATATTATATTAATTATTTCCTTATAAACTTTTATTCGTATAATTTAACTAGTCATTACTAAATCTTTACCTCATTTTCAAGGTATTTATGTAGCAGATTTTAGTTATACAGAATATATTTGCGTGCGTGCCCGCGCAGCGCGCGCGCTCGTCTGTGTGTATGTTAGTGTGTGTAAGTGTGTAGTTGTGTGTGTGTGTGTGTGTGTGTGTGTGTGTGTGTGTGTGTGTGTGTGTGTGTGTGTGTGTGTGTAGGTGTGTGTGTGTGTGTGTGTGTGTGTGTGTGTGTGTGTGTGTGTGTGTGTGTGTAGGCGTAAGTGTGTGTGTGTGTGTGTGTGTGTGTGTGTGTGTGTGTAGGCGTAAGTGTGTGTGTGTGTGTGTGTGTGTGTGTGTGTGTGTGTGTGTGTGTGTGTGTGTGTGTGTGTGTGTGTGTGTGTGTGTGTGTGTGTAGGCGTAAGTGTGTGTGTGTGTGTGTGTGTGTGTGTGTGTGTGTGTGTGTGTGTGTGTGTGTGTGTGTGTGTGTAGGTGTGTGTGTGTGTGTGTGTGTGTGTGTGTGTGTGTGTGTGTGTGTGTGTGTGTAGGCGTAAGTGTGTGTGTGTGTGTGTGTGTGTGTGTGTGTGTGTGTGTGTGTGTGTAAGTGTGTAGATGTGTGTGTGTGGGTGTGTGTGTGTGTGTGTGTGTGTGTGTGTTCGTGTGTGATTCTGTGTGTGTGTGTGTGTGTGTAGGTGTGTGTGTGTGTGTGTGTGTGTGTGTGTGTGTGTGTGTGTGTGTATGTGTGTGTGTGTGTCTGTGTGTAATGTAATTATATTTATATATGCAGGATGATTTGTTCTTGTTCATTTTCAATTATTTGTTAGCTTAGGTTTTATGTCAATTTGTTTAGTTGTATGTGTATGATTTATATAAAATAAATTAATACACTTTGCTAAAATTTTTTTTTAAATTTAAGAAGTTATAAAATATTCTACAACCATTTTTACCAACTTATAAATATTACAACTTGAAAATTTTACATAATCTGCAAAAAATAGTATGTAGAACAAAATTATCACTTCTTACCACTTAAACAGACACTTGAATAATTTTGAGTTTATGCATAACCAGTATTACAAAGGTGAATATTACGTAATAAAATAAATTTAATATGAATTAAAATTTTGTTTTAGTTTCTTAACACACTTTTTTTGGGAAAATAATTTAATATTCATAGGTAGAAAAATATATCTTGATTTTATTTAATTATTAAACTAACACATCAAACAATTACAGTTGCATGTTAGAAAATTGGAATTGGATTATTGCGTTCGAAAACAAAATATTAAACAAGTCTTTACTGTATCTTTATCAATATAATACTCTGATTCGACTAAGCGTTTACTAACGTATGTTTTGTTAACGTTTTCTCCAGAAGTCAGAGTTTTAATTGAAAAAGAGAAAATCTTAACTCGTGTAAAGGACCAACCTATATTTTATAGAAGACACACGTCTATTCAACAATGTAATTATGTTTGTTTCACTAACTAAATTTGTTTTATGAACAGAAGGGCTTAAAACTCAATTATAAAGTAAAATGGAAAACATTTATTTTAAACTAAAAGTTGGTTTTGTAATAAAAACAGTCATTGTAGACAAAATGTAGCGCAGCACAAACGGTATGTAAAGAAGTTATTAAATACTTCTCCGATACTAATTAGTTGAAATATTTACAGCTTAATATTAGGTAATGCACAAAACCTCTGACCAGAAATATCTTTATTCTAGTATGATGTACATTTCTGTTACCAATTAAACATCTTCAGAAGCATTATAGAATCTAGTAGGTTGTACATGAGACAAGAATTAAGATATTTATAGTTTAAGGTTTTTCTGTAATATTTACTTTTGGAAAATCTTCATAGATACTTAAATTGAAAATAAGTGATAGTAGAGGGATCATAGAGTTCGGTTTGATATTTACCAATATTATAGTAACATATCCTCCACCTGTAATTAGATTGGAAAGTTATGTTACAGTTAAAAACACAATAAATATATACAACTCAATTATAAACGTTTAATTTCACGCGCATTTCAATGACTTATGTCATCATCATCAGTGATGCTATCACAAGCATATAATAACTTCAAATATAGAAATTGAGCATAACCTCTCATATTTTTACAAAAGGTAGAACTGGATCTGAGCGTTAGCATAATTACAATCAACCCTACTAATATATTTAGAATGAACAAAATGTGATTTATACAAATATTTAATTTTGACAAAAACTAAAATAATAATAAAGTGTAATATTAAGAAAATTATTTCAATAAATTATATTAAAGATAATTTTAAACACTAAATTAATTTACAATAATATGGCATTTTGAATTGATAATTCATTATTATTAATTTTATTTTTATATCTATTTCTAAATAAAGTTTTCCATTCATCTATTCCTCTTCAATTTTACACATTCTTCAAAAGGGAAATATTTTCACTTATAATTATGTACTTCATTTAATAATAACAAAATAAGGTCCAACAAAATTTTATAATATTGTAAGTTAATTTATATTTAAATATAGTCTTTAATTTAAATGATTTTGTTAGGATTACATTTTATTAACATTATAGTTTTGTAAAAATTAAATATTTGCAGTAATCACATTCTATTCATTGGTAAATATATTAATAGGCTTGATTCGAAATATGGCAACGGCTAGATCTAGTTCTAACTCTCGTAAGAAAGTGATAGGGTATAGGCCTATTCCATTTCTTTAGTTAAAGTTATATGTTTCTAGTAGCATCACTGATGATGATGACACAAGTCATTGAAACGTGTATGAAATTAAAGTTTTATAATTGTGAGTTGTGCATATGTGTTTATAACTGTAACTCATAAGCTAGCTCGAATATTGTTTATATGTTTCATTTTTTAGATGAGTTCAACTCAAGTAATATATGTATGTAGAACAATTCACGTTATACAATGATTTTGAAATTAAATATAATTGAATTCAATTTTAGTTATATATTTAAATATAATATATATATATATATATATATATATATATATATATATATATATATATATAAATTTCACAATTGCACAAGATTTCATTTATACATATTGGAAAATTAAAAAAAAAATACTTTTGTATAATTATGTAAGTATATAGGTAGTAAAATATGTATTACATATTTCACAACTATAAGTATATACACACTTAGATATATTTTATAATTAAATAATATAACAATTTATTACAACATATTTTAAAATCTATATGTGCAATGTGCCTATTCGCTCTATATGTGTACACTTCACTCACAATGTTTGCGATTCACTCACGCTATTTCACTGCTACGTCGTGTCGAGTAAAAAGATTCTTTTGTTAAGTTCAAAGTCGAGACGGGTCTCTCTTACCAGGATTGAAAACATCGGCCACTCTTGTCAAGACGCTAAAAATAACAGTGGTCTCTCAGTTTCCAACATGTAAATCACTTCGGACTTTAATGCACCGGCTTCGATTTAATCCTCTTACATTCTCCACTGTTTTTAACCGGACTTGAACATTTTGTAAAATAGCTTTGCGAGCGGGCAGCTGTTTTGTCTGCGTGAATATGCTTTACTCTCTGGAATCTTCTCCATATTGCAAGCGAGATGGTTTACTTGTTATTTTGTATAAATATTTACTGAAGTTTATACACAGTAATATTTACGTACTTACAATGTAAAATGAGAATTATTTAAATTCTAAAGTACTCCACAACTTTTAAACAGTGACCCATTACATTTATTCGAAATATACTTTTAAATAACGTTTAGAGAATCATTACAATTTTAACTTGAATTCTGTCTCAAAATAGATTGTACTATTATAAAATTAATACGTATTTCTAATAAAACACGTTCTTTAGGCTAAAACGTGTTTTGTTGGCTTACACACGTTTACATACATTAAAAACACAATTTTGTGAACTTGAAGGATTTATGGCTGTTTATAACAGATGTAACTCTACAATAGTAAAATACTGATTAGTTTACTCGATTTGAAAACAAAATAAATTTTATAATATCAAATTGAAATGTAAAACTATTAGCTTTGAATTAGGTTTACTATAATTACCATGATTTACAATTAAATTTAAATTATTATCTGTTAAGGATCACAGCCTTTCCAAATTTTCTTTTGTAAGTTTGTTCGGTTTAATAGTTCTATTGTCTTCGTTATATTAAACTATTCTTCAACAAGCTCAATGTTTTTTCTGTTAAAGTTTCAGGCTCTTCGCTGGGAGTTGAGAGTTTCTAAAAACAAGTATGCGTCTTATTTGTAGGCCTAATATCAGACTGCGTTCAACACATAGTTATCCAGTAATGATTTAACTGTTAATATAAAGATAGCTCTTAAATTTATACGTGTAACACGGGTGATGGAAATTCATTGATAAACAAATTCTATACCTATCTAGTTGTTTGAGTACATAAATCTAGTTATGACGATTTGTAACCTATTTTTAGTCTCAAACGATTCAATACAATTCTTTATCAAATATGGCAGGTTTATGCGTCAAATCTAGCATAGTTCTTTAAAGTATTAAACAGTTTTGCACTTGAATGTACTTTCCTGCACTACAATACGATTTAAAAAAAATGTTTATCTCACCAATATGTTCTGTAACCAACACAAAAACACTCTGATCTACGTACACTGGCTTTCATTACGAATTCTTATTTCAGTTATGTGGTGATTGTAGTAAAAACTAGTGATTTAATGCTGTAAATAAATTATCTGTAAGATCTTGCAAAATAAACAAATCGAAAACTTTTACACGCATGTAGAAATATCATGAATCATTTTAACCTATCTTGGAAAAGATTGTTTGCTGATTACAGACTGACATCCCTTTACTGGACTTGAAAATACAATTTTAACAAAAACTTTAAACTCAATAAATATTATATACCAAATATATTAGTTTAAGATTAGGGCACTTAATTATTTACTAATTTCAACAACAAAATAAAAGCAAATTCATATTGTAATAGCTTTTCTTTAATATTGTAAAATTGTTATAAGAACTCGCAGAATAAACAGTTGGAGAAAATCTTAAGTTTGTAAAACTTTTGCATACTAATAAAAATATGGTGAATAATGAAAAACATCGGGCAAGAGAAATAAACGACTATCACAGATCCATACCATCGTTAATGCGATTAATAAAATAAGAGGAAGTAAGTCATAATATGTTATGATAAGCAAGCTTACTTTGCTCTGTTAAGTGAAATGGCGATCATGTTAGTAATGTAGGCTTCTAGAAGGTTTACAGTACAATTTTTAGATAATATAATCAGTGAGTGAACTATCGATCTGGTATCACTGAATTATAACACTTTTAACCTGCCTTTCAATTTTGATGCGTTTTAGTTTTAACATGTGAGCTTTACTTGCATTTTTTCTCCTACTACTGCGGTATATCGTCTTCTCAGTTCATAGCAGGTCTACTTCAGTAAGCTGTAACATCTTCCTATTTAAATATCGAAACGAATCAACCATTTCCCCATAGAATTATATCAACCTCTTATCACTGTGCCCAAAAAAGGCGACTTAAAAATTCCCCTTCTGATTCTCAGTCGAATAGCAAAGGCCCTATTCCTTATTAGTGTAGACCTCCATAACATCAGCAGCTACCAAAATTTTCTTTCTTCTGACTGACACACTCCGATAAACAAACAAGCCAACTTGATTTCTAAAACTCCTTCATTATGAGTAACAATTGATATTAGTGTTCCTTGGTTAATCCAAACAGTTCCCAACTGCCTTTCTAACAAACTAATTCACCGCTCTTTATAGCTCCTAAAGACAGAACGTCTACTCGACCCTGCTCACATGATGTCATACCGTCACCTGCCATACTATCAGTGGTATAATGTATGACCCTTTCTCAAAAATACCAATAATCAAAATGCATTTTTACCTTTAAAGCCAAGGTAATCATACTGGCTAGTCAGTTTAAAATTATACCACATTTTTTAGCCCGAAACTTTGTCTTCTTTTTAATTTGTTTCTTTTTCTTCAACAGTTGAAAATTTTATTTCAGTAGCAGCATGTGTGAAGAAAGTGAAATATAGTATTGTTTTCAAAATAATATTTTGGTTCCTAAAATATGTGATTATTTTCAACTTAAATAAAACTTTTAAACTGAATGAGTTTAGACATGATGGTTTAAATAACATTAGCGCCCTCTTTTTGGTTTCTGTTGAGCATACACTAAAGAAATCTGTACATTAAACGGAATGAATCTCTCTGTGGAACGCAAAGGTTATATCAACGATTCAGTTCTGTATAAGACGCTACAGACTTCGTTTCCGTCCAGAAATTGTGTAAAAAGACGAACATAAAGAAGTTGCTGAAAGTCGCACGTGCGCACAAAAGTACGTGTATTGATTCACATGTATTAACAGAAGAAAATATATAGGACAATACGGGAGAAGGGGGACAGGTTGACAAAAGCAACGTGACAAAATGGGTAACGGTGCTTTTGCTGCAAAATGGAAGGTCCATTATAGGGTACAGGGAGGACGTGGGAGATACGCTCACGTACCACATATATAGCTGCAG
>JBAIZL010000031.1:57500-200000 GCA_036971475.1 Prosapia bicincta | reverse complement strand
TAGAGTTAAATATGTCATAAAAATCAACATTATTTGCATTCCATCCTGTGTCAAATAACCAATAAAAACTGTTTAGCTTTTTCCAACTAATATAAAAATGATTATCAAATCAGTAAACAAATTTAATTAAATTTCATTAAATGGCAATAGATAAAGCCTAATGTTTTAAAGAGTTTCTCTCTACTAATTTCCTGAGCTAGTCTAAAGATTAGTTGGTTTTTTGTAATAAAAGTCCAGAGATTTATCTACTGGCAGATTGTGTTTAAGAGGACACAGGAGCCTTTTAAAATAGGTATTTTTAGACACAATCATATTTTGCACATTCCCTTGCTGTTTCTGCAGATCATCATCAGGTGGTAAGACTCTGTGTTTTTATATGTGTATTATTCTAAATGTGTTTCTTTCCAGCTGACTATTAATTTGACATGTGTGACGATACTTAGACCATACACAATTGATAAACTTATTTAGGAGGGTTTATATGAACTTTAAATAGTAGTCAGCGGGAATAGGCTTGTTGTGGGTTTGGCCCTACGAGCAGGAAACATACACTTAACTCTGGGAGTTTAGCACGGTTTTACCAGCAGGGTGATAGGCAGAGTTTTGGTTGTTTATAAATATGTTTTCTTGTAAACAATTAAATTTTAGTATTCTGCAAGAAAGGATTTAAACAACACAACAAAACGACCGCGTGGAGCTGCGGTGGTGGGGACGGTAAAGAAGAGGTGAGGTGGGGGGACGTTGCAACACACACACACACACACGCACACACACACACACACACACACACACACACACACACACACACATACACACAAAAACACACATACATACACACACACACACACACACACACACAAACACACACACACACACACACACACACACACACACACACACACACACACACACACATATACACACACACACATATTTTTTTCTACAAATTTTCAGTTGGTTATAAAATACGCTTTTATTTATCCAATCAAGTTCAAATTGATATAGGTTTAACATTTTTTTTAAAACCTATAGAGGATGAGAATTGATGTGTATAGTTTTTTCAAATATTTATTCAATAGTTAAATGTTAAAAATTTGAGTATTTTCGAGTTCTTATGCTTTTTGGTACTTAGCTAAAGCAAAGTATATGAAAATACTTCATTGTACGACTTTAATTGTTGCTATGGTAACCACACAGTATCATAAATAATCCTCTAGGAATAAAAGTGAATGAAAAAAAATAATAAAAAAACTGGATTACCGGTATCGAACCTTGCTTTAAAAACGGGGAATAGGAAAGAAAAGTGAAAATAAACTACAACACAATGCAAGCGATGAAAATAAGGGAAGCGTATAAATAGTAATCAAATAAAAATATTAGTCCAACACCATATATAGAAAAGAATATTGAATATTGCAAGGAAATTTACTTTCCATTTTGCCACATAACATTGTGATTCTGACGTACGTATATATATATATATATATATATATATATATATATATATATATACATATATATATATATATATATATATATATATATATATATTACTATTATTTGTAATTTTAAAATTAGGAGAAACTAAAATAAAATTTGTCTATGTTGATCCAAGTTATAAATTAAAATTATATCACTTCTTTATATATAAAACAATTATTATTTAGAGACAACGCATCCCTTAATCTCTGATTGACAAAAGACAGAGTAAATTCCTGTCCAAATAGAAAGGAGGGAAGTTTTTTGTCCCTTCAAACTCATTTCGAGATAAATTAAGTTAGAACTAATACTTCCCGTTGCACGGTTTTTTTAATATCCATATATAGGTCTAAAGTTGTTTATAATAATGTTCTATATATGTATGTTATTTTTACGTTGTTCAAAAGTGACTTCAGATTTAAAAATTGCTTTAGGAATGTACGAAAATATTTAAACTGATTTCAAGACCTAAAAACAAAATTTCGTAATTTTCATATTCAGTTTTGCATAATATAGTTTTAACAAAACGACCATATGTACGTCAGAAAATGTAACGGATCTATAAAGTTTGTAAAATTCAATTAAAGAATAAGTTTAATGAGGTAAATAATATGTTTATGTGTAAAATATATTTGTATGAATATTACAAAAGTTCACAAGGTTAATCGATACACAAAATAAATAGTATATACCAAAGGGTTGCTAGAAATAGGAAATTATTACAAATTTTAATGATTAGGGCAAATTTGTATATAGAACCATTTATAATATTTGTTACTTATATAGTTGTTTCCAACTACTTGGGAATAGATAGGGTTATCACAATTTTGTCAATCTGAAACTTAGGAGCTCAAGCATTCTTTCCCTACTGTAATGAAAAATGCAATATAATTGCTGAGTAACATATTTAATTTGGTATACAAATTAAAAAATATAAAATAAATACAACTATTTATAATAATTGTATTACTATAGTATTTATAATATTTTAAAAAATATAATATTTATAAAACAATATTGCATGAAGTGTGTGGTGATTGTGTGTGTTTGCGCGCGCGCGCGCGCGCGCGCGCGTGTGTGTGTGTACATTTTAATAACTATGAATATTTGTTCAGGAAAGTTCGGTCTTATGCTTCATTGGTATACTGTCTTAAATTTTGGATACAAATTTTCGTTTGTTTTGTAATGTTTAAATAAGTTGTAACTATAGAACTCATATGAAGTAAAGTTGTTCTTGTTTTATGGTTTTCCCCACTCGAACGTTTCCACTTTTCTCTGGTGTCCCATTTTCAACTCTTCAGCAAATTTCAAGTCATTGGATTTTTCTTCAATAGAACAAGATTATGTATAAGATATTCCTAATTCATCTGGAGTAATATGATCCTTATGTATGGGAGAACAAAATTAACCTTTTTCTTATTTTATTAGGGACTAAGTAGCTTTCTACTTCAATACTTCTATTACGCTTTTGTTTCTTTTTTATAAAGTGGATTATCTAAAGCGTCCATGGTCGTATTACACGTCTGTTTTACAATGTTTTCTTATATAAAATTTGTTTTTTTCTCCTATATGACCAATGTTACTCTCTCTCTTTCTCTCTCTCTCTGTATATATATATATATATATATATATATATATATATATATATATACACTTTATATACAATCTAATATATATACACTTTTTTATATATAGAGACTACGAACCAAATATGAACCTATTTAAATAGCAGTGGCCAATATGTACCACTTTTTCAAATTATACACCGTCAATATTTTTCTATTTCTGGATAACACTGTTTAGATATTGGTTTTGTAATTGTGAACCAATATGGCATCTGTCGGCAGAATTAATAAATAAAATAGTAGCATTGCTTAGCAATTATTAATTACAGCCGGTTTAACACAACACTTCGTGAAATATCCTCAAGCACACATAACCCCTAAAACCATTTCCAATTCCAATAAGTTTATAACGTTTCCATGCTCGATCTTCCGGGCAACGTTTCGTGGTTTAAATTTATTCCCTACGAAGATATTTCGATGAAGCTCTTTATGTAGGAGAAACCAATAATCCCATTTTCATCCCCATGGCCGGTCACAGATCCATTACCGTTTCCTTCTCTACCCCCTTCCCCCACCCCACAACCAACAACAAAAATTTCAATTACAGTTTCGGTGTTGGGGTTATTAAATCTTTCCCGCTCCCACTCGCAGCTTACCATAAACATAAAGATTTTGTTCACGGCGGCGTTAACAGAAAACGATATTTTCGTTCCGCCTCCTCGCCGACCGATAAATACGAAGCTTTTTCTACACACTTTGTTGTAAGTCCGTATTTACCCAGTTGCTTTCAATCTATGCCGATATTTATAAGTTGCACTAAAAAGGTTTTGTTATCATTGTTTGTGTAAAGTGACTCTTTATTAGAAAAGAAATAAATTTGGAAAATGACGATTTTTAAACTTCTGTGTGTCAGCTCACTACTCTTTCTTGTTCACAAAAAAAACTGACGCAACAATATATAAAACAAAAGCTATATATTTCTCGAAAACAAAGCATATATTAAAACTAAAGCCTCGTTTCGAGGAGGAAATTGTCATGGTTTAGAACCGCAATATCTTTCACTACTCACTACGCAGTTGCGACTTACATTATATTTCGCCATTGATCGAATATAGGCTTCTGTAGGCATATAGGAATAGGAAGGAGATGTGACTGTTTGACCTTGGAGTAACAAAAAATACTGTCAGCTTCGACCCGAATATTGACTTGTATTAGAAGGCTTAAGTACTTTTTACTCTCACAAAAAAATTCATTTGTATAAACGTTTTAGAAGGTTTATTGTTCAAATCAGTAAGTTTTATTTAAAAACATTGAAATTACTTGCGACCAGACATTTTGCTATTATAAGTTAATAAAAATATTAAGTCACACTTGAAGGTAACGTTTTCGTCTATCGACCTCTTCAGCTTCACGTTTCTGCTGCTAGGATCGCTACTGTTCTGATTTTTGGTTTCAATTTTTTAAAGTTAGAAGTGATGTGATCGAAAAGTATTTGAGATCTGTATAGCTTTTTTTTCATTTAGAACATCATTTTTATGTGTGTGTTCTGTTTGTATATTTTGTATTGTTTTAATGTGGTTATTTTGTGGCATTTGTTACATGTTTGGATTGTGTAAAGTTATTTTCCATACTACTGTAATGAGTGGTTAGTGTCCATGAGGGGATGTGCAAAGGTGGGTTCACTAAGAGTGTGAGATACATTTATGTGTTCTTTATATCTTTCAGTGAAAGAGCTGCAAGTTCGTGCAATGTAGAATATGCCCACCTCTATTGAATCCACTTTTGCTAATCCCTTCATGAACACTAACCACTCATGCAATAGTATGTAAAATACCAGGAGCATCGTTCGCACACGTAAAAAAACCGCAAAATAACACATTAAAATAATACGATACATATAAACATTGAACTCACTTAAAAATGACATTCTATATGACCAAACACTATACAAATCACACATACTTTTCGATTGCACTACTTCTAACTTTCAAAAATGAAAACCGAAAAGCCCAAGTACAGCGACCCTAGTGGCAGAAACGTGCGGCTGAAGAAGACCTAGACGTAAACGTTGCCTCAAAGCGAGAACAAACAATTTAACAACATATAAAAAGAATGTCTGTTCACACGAACTTTAAAATTTTAATAAGTGATTAACATCCAGTTAGCCATGATCAGCAACAATATTACGAAATTGTATATAAACCTACAAAATACTTGAATGTCGGGTATTTTGAGCTATTTGTTTTTATTTCCTAAAAGTTATTTTAAAAGACAGAAATATTTTGTCTACACGTTTCACATGATTTACCATTCTAAATATCCAACTCTTGCGATATGGCATTACTATCGAAAAAAAAGTTATATATCTTAATAAAATCGTACGTGTTAAAGTGCGCATCAAAGGTTAAAAGAGAACCTTTCGTATTATAGTAACAAGCTCTAACTTATAACACATCTTCTCTTTCACAATACATGCGATGAAGGATTTTATATTTGTAGGTTTTCTAATTCTTATATAATTCTCCATTTTAACGTTTTCTCCCAGTTCCTTCATATTAGTCATCATCAGCACCCACAACATTCACAGAATGCGTGGCCAACACCGCGAATCAAAACACTGCATATATATAAATATAAAACATGTTTTCTCGGTTATTAATGTAAAACAACATACAAACTATTATTATTAAAATAATATTTTTAATAAACAACATAATTTAATTTACAATAATAATAATAATAATACAATATGGACTTCATTTTTAGTTATAGGCCATGAAATAAAAAATATCACCAAATTATTTAAAAATACAAATATCAAAATTGCATACAAAACTAATAACAAAATAATAAACATAATGAATAACAACAAAACAAATAATATGCATGAAAAAGGTGGTGTTTTAAATTAGAATGCGAAAACTGTAAAAAAAACTTTATAGGTCAAACCAAGAAAAAATTAAAAGAAAGATATAAGGAACATTTGAATGCTTATATTATTTCAGAAATATATAAATTAAATTTTTCAAATCATTGTTATAATAATAAGCAACAATTTCCAAATATAGAAAATATGAAATTTATAAAAGAAATTATTAAAGGATTAAGAAAGAACATATATGAAGCATTCAAAATATATAAACACAGTAATAGTAACAAATTAATAAAAGACATATACAAATACATTCTAAATTTGATACTATATTCAGTGTCTATAATGTTGCAGCAACAAAATAAACTTGTATCAACGAAAAGCTTTGAATATAAATTATTAAATATCCTTGTATTTGAGTACCCTATGTTGTTATATATATATATATATATATATATATATATATATATATATATATATATATATATATATATATATGAAACTTTTCTTCATACCCTTATAATCCTATTTCCAGTTCATCTCAATCGATGTTCAAATCTTTGTATTATATTTTTTAAGGTACAACATTTCCTTAGACTTTTGAATATTTATTTTAATTTAGTCACATGTTTCTCCTTGTATCTCTAATAGTACGGCGACTATATATTATCAGCGAAATAAAACACAGAGATAGTGTTTAGAATTTAATGTAATTTTAGCAACAGATGTTGATGCCTTCAACAATGAAACTCGTAAAAGAATTAAATTATTCATTAAAAGTGTGTTTTCGTCATAATTTAGTTACTTCTTGCAAAATAATCTCAAATTGTTTGTGAAAATATTACGGTTAGAATATAATATATTATTCCTCGGAGTATGTTTTTATTTGTAATTAAGAAAACACAGTAAATAATAATATTTTTAAAGAAAGAAAGAAATCTTGTCCTTTTGGAAAATATAAGATATTTTAAAACATAACAATAATTTTTGTAAATGAAGAACTGGATAGCGGTGTTAATTTAAAACAATAATCTTTATTGAACGGGAAATGAAGAAGAGGGACTTTAATAGTTGTATAAAGGCTTTGGTAGTGAGAGAATTCACGGTGATCATAAATGGTGGAAAACATAATGCAATATTCAACAGTGAAACTCATTACCTAGCCTTTGTTGCGTCGCATGTTTGTGTCAACGAAACATCGTATTGTGGAATATCGTATGGACTAAAGGATTATCTCGGATGTTAACAAATACTTTCTTTAAAGTATTGAAAATAAAAAAATATGCTTAAAAATATATTATAAAAATAATATTCATGTTTACATATTAGAGAAAAAATAAGATTGTTTCTAATTTGAACAGTATTACATAGCTATTACAAAATGTTAATTTGCATAGTATACATATTTACAATTATATGGCGAAAATCAATTATAAAATGTTATTTGCATAGTTTACATATTTACAATTATATGGAGAAAATCAATTACAAAATGTTATTTGCATAGTATACATATTTACAATTATATGGAGAAATTCAATTACAAAATGTTATTTGCATAGTATATATATATTTACAATTATATGGAGAAAACCAATTACAAAATGTTATTTGCATAGTATACATATTTACAATTATATGGAGAAAATCAATTACAAAATGTTATTAGCATAGTATACATATTTACAATTATATGGAGAAAATCAATTACAAAATATTATTTGCATAGTATACATATTTACAATTATATGGAGAAAATTAATTACAAAATGTTATTTGCATAGTATACATATTTACAATTATATGGCGAAAATCAATTATAAAATGTTATTTGCATAGTTTACATATTTACAATTATATGGAGAAAATCAATTACAAAATGTTATTTGCATAGTATACATATTTACAATTATATGGAGAAATTCAATTACAAAATGTTATTTGCATAGTATATATATATTTACAATTATATGGAGAAAACCAATTACAAAATGTTATTTGCATAGTATACATATTTACAATTATATGGAGAAAATCAATTACAAAATGTTATTAGCATAGTATACATATTTACAATTATATGGAGAAAATCAATTACAAAATATTATTTGCATAGTATACATATTTACAATTATATGGAGAAAATTAATTACAAAATGTTATTTGCATAGTATACATATTTACAATTATATGGAGAAAATTAATTACACAATGTTATTTGCATAGTATACATATTTACAATTATATGGAGAAAATTAATTACAAAATGTTATTTGCATAGTATACATATTTACAATTATATGGAGAAAATTAATTACAAAATGTTATTTGCATAGTATACATATTTACAATTATATGGAGAAAATTAATTATAAAATGTTATTTGCATAGTATACATATTTACAATTATATGGAGAAAATTAATTACAAAATGTTATTTGCATAGTATACATATTTACAATTATATGGAGAAAATTAATTACAAAATGTTATTAGCATAGTATACATATTTACAATGGTATGGAGAAAATTAATTACAAAATTTTATTTGCATAGAATACATATTTACAATTATATGGAGAAAATCATTTACAAAATGTTATTTGCATAGTATACATATTTCAATTATATGGAGAAAATTAATTACAAAATGTTATTTGCATAGTATATATATTTACAATTATATGGAGAAAATTAATTACACAATGTTATTTGCATAGTATACATATTTACAATTGTATGGAGAAAATTAATTACAAAATGTTATTTGAATAGTATACATATTTACAATTATATGGAGAAAATCAATTACAAAATGTTATTTGCATAGTATACATATTTCAATTATATGGAGAAAATTAATTACAAAATGTTATTTGCATAGTATATATAT
This sequence comes from Prosapia bicincta, assembly GCA_036971475.1. Taxonomy (NCBI): domain Eukaryota; kingdom Metazoa; phylum Arthropoda; class Insecta; order Hemiptera; family Cercopidae; genus Prosapia; species Prosapia bicincta. The sequence continues at coordinate 191,191 of JBAIZL010000031.1, read as the reverse complement.
TTACAATTATATGGAGAAAATTAATTACACAATGTTATTTGCATAGTATACATATTTACAATTATATGGAGAAAATTAATTACAAAATGTTATTTGCATAGTATACATATTTACAATTATATGGAGAAAATTAATTACAAAATGTTATTAGCATAGTATACATATTTACAATTATATGGAGAAAATCAATTTTTTATTTATTCTTTGTAATTAATAGTAGGCCTAATAATAAACACAAATGTAATAAAAATTAGAACTTAAATGATAAAACATTCATTTACCTAAAAAAATATCATTTTATTACAAAAGTTAGGTGAATAACATTTTAAATTTGAGGTTATATCTGTAGGAAATATAATTTATTTCGTATAAAACTAAAATTTTTAATTTACAAAACACTCTAATTTATTCACCTATAATAAAAACCTCATCTAGTTCCATAATTTCGAAATATGTTTGTAGCATAAATTTAAACATTCCGAAAATATGTGTTTTAAAATGTGCTTGGTGTTTAACTGTGCATTAAATCTTTATATCACCAATAAAAGAATAGAGTAATAATAATTAACAATAATTTGATAAAAATAAAAATATAAAACTGTAACGATAACCGTGTTGAATAAAAACTACAGAAATGGCATCATACATAATTTTCAAATGTTTTTTTTTATACATGCTTTATTATTTAATTTCCAAATCTCATTTTAAAATATGGCGTTTTAGATTTTAAAATATTTTATTTTTGGTAATATTATAATAGGTTTCGAATTTACATAATTCTATTTATGTTACAAAACGTTTAATTGTTTTATGTATGGTTGACATTTCAAATTTGAAAATAAACTAAGAGAAAAAAATACGCTCTGGGGTTTACATTTTTCATTTGAGTTTCGTGGATTTATTCCGTGATCGTATTTACTGTCTCGGCGCCGCCAAGGTTAGCATATCTCTTATTCAACTCAATTTACAAGATCTTCTGCAATAAAGAAAAGGAAAACACAGTTTAGCTTATCATAGAGAGATACATTGTGTTTGGAAGTTTGCCGCTTAACATTTTTTTGTTCCAGAGGCTTTATTTTCGCAGTATTTTGATAAGTATACGTTGAAAAACTCAGACCCTTTTTCTAGACTTTTACCTAATATTATCACTTTTACCAAGTTTTATCATTGTAGCAATTGACGTTTTATCATGAATAATTGTAAAATAAATATAACCACGATTGAAAACTATTCACAAATGACAAATACGTTGATTCATGATTCCCTGTTATTTTCAACAGTGCCTAACTAATATTTTGAATATCTGGTGAACAAATATGTAAACAACAGTTTATTGGGAATTTTAATATATTTCATAAATCTTTAATCATATTGGGAAGTAGTTCTTTAGTGTTACTTTACATTGTGTAAGATACAGAACTAGGGGTAAAATGATTTCATAAATTTCATTTCTAACTCTGTCGTCAAGGTGTTAATATACGTAACGTTTTTTATGCCGCCAAATCTCGATCTCAGTGAATGAAAAAAAAAGTAAGTAGTTTTAACGGTCGCTGTGAGAGACCGGCACTTTTCAGCGGATCGATGGAAAACAGTTGTTTGTGCTAAATGTGTATTTTCCGGTCCCTTACTAAATTAATCTAACCAAGCTAGGGAAAGTAGCATTCTGATAGTGAGGGTCGAACAGAGCGGGTCGTTGGCGTCTTCCTGGTGACTAAGGGAGTACATTCCGCTGCATGTCGCTTCCCGAGGAAACCAGTGAGCAGCTCGAGGTAACCTATATAAATAAAGACGACCCACAACAGGTAAACAACTTAAATATATTCCTATTATAATTAGTTACCTTAAAACGTATTTAAGTCCACCGTCCACTGCCCGTGGAGGGTTATTTGTCATAAAGGGGGATATTCTGAATTAAATTTCTTCAATATTAATCATCTAATTTTTAAAAATGCTCCGACGGCGGTGTGCTTCACTGTGAAGGACTACTAGAAGTCGTCAGTGAGCTAGTGGATATCAACGACCTACTACTGGAGAGAGCAAACCGAATTACTCACCTTGAATTTCTTAGTGAGTGATGTATGGGGCAATTTGGAAATGTAATATATCTATATGCAAAGACAATTTGCATTTAACTATCTGTAGGCCCTAACGTCTATGCAAGGTTTGTCAATTCTTATAATAGTTACATTCAATTTTGAAAAATATAATATTTATATGTAAGGCATGCAAAAGTATATATTCTATTTAAGGGAAGTAAAATACGATCGTAATATTTGCGTAGTAATTTTCTGAATATTTCATTTCTAAGTATTAATTTTTCTTTATTTTAAGTGTAAGGTTTCTGTGGCAACTAGCAATTTAGCATTCCCTCGCAAGGCACCTAAGAAGGAGGATCCATGGGCTGTTATCGTCAAAATGTTTGCTAAAGTTTTAAATAATATACTTTTATAAATTTATTTAAAACGGGATAATTTCTTAGGGGCTTCGTTTAGTTTGTTGTTTCAAAATTTAAAAGTGAACAGTTGTAATTAATATTAAATGTTTTAACACATTCACGTGAATGTGATTGCTAAAGATATGTTTCAAATTTAGTTTTCTTTTTATGTTTTTGGTTTCAATCAAATAATTAAATAGAAAATAGCAGATTGCATTAAACCTAGCTTTGCCAGAGGAAATTTTCAAAAGATGTAATTTTATATATTTTAATATGTTAAGTAATAAAGAGCAATAAGCAAATTATAAGATAAGTATAATATTTTGAATATAAAATCCTTTAGAAAATTAAATCTCTTTTATAAACATAAACGAGAATTTAATGTAACCTGTCTTTGATAGAGCTATTAAACAGACAGTCAGTCTGCCTGAGGTAATAGTTATATACAATCGTTTAGAGAAGCAATTGATCCGGCGAGACTTTGGAAGTACAAGTGGAAAAAGGTAATTAAATTTTTTTCAAATAAATCAATTCACTTCACGAGCCCATTTACAATAACCCAGGGTGTACAATATATAGGAGAGCTTAGCAAATGGTTTTGAATTAAATATCGAAATATTTTGCCGTAGCTAATTGAGTAGATTGGCAGTATTAGAGTTATTGCAATTATTATAAATTAAAGTGTGTAATAATAAAATGTACACTTTTGCGTTATCAAAGTCATTATTAAAAATGTCTGTAACCAGGTCATCATCAGTTGTGTTTATAGGGGAAATAAAACAAACTGAACTTTTGCTTGTTATAAATTGTTTGTTTGTAATTGTATCAATACACTCGAAGATGTTGTTAGTAATCGAAATGTACATAAAGCTTGACCTTCATGAGTGTGTTAATTGATTGATATCTTGAGTAATTGGCAATTGTAATAATGGAAATATCGTATCAATTCTGTGAAAGCTATACGTAACTGAGTAAAATCTTTAGGAATATTAAGACATAGAATATTTTTAGTCACGTGTTGATGTAGATGTACAAAATTGGTTTCCGATTTCCGTATTTAACTTTGCAAATATTAGGAGTGACGCGTAAATTTCCAGGGCTTTATTATTCAAGGATGCAAATTGCAAGCGACCCTTAACACGCGAACCATTAAAGAGTTCCCTTACCATCCCGATTAGACTTCTACGGGAACGTCATGCCCGTTTGTAATCCTAACTATGCTTCCTGTGTCTATACTCATCAATTAAAAGCTTATAAGAAAGTAGAAAGTTCCTGTACTCCGACCAAGATTGTGACTTCGTAAGGTTAATGACCGTTACTTACGCTTAGCCTCGGCTATTATTAATACCAACTATTAGTAGTATCATATCTAGTAATATATATATATATATATATATATATATATATATATATATATATATATATATAGGGCTTAATAAACACTGTCATCGAGAAAAATAGTGTATTTCATTTTGCTTTATGCACTTATTTCAAGCTGAAGCTTTTCGCTGACGAACAGTATTTCGTCAACAGCTTTAAAAACCTATTTAGTGATATAAAGTTCTGTGATTACATATAGTTCTGTGATTACATATAGTTCTGTGATTACATATAGTTCTGTGATTACATATAGTTCTGTGATTACATATAGTTCTGTGGTTACATATAGTTCTGTGATTATTAATATAGTTCTGTGATTACATATAGTTCTGTGATTACATATAGTTCTGTGATTACATATAGTTCTGTGATTACATATAGTTCTGTGATTACATATAGTTCTGTGATTACATATAGTTATGTAATTAGACTTATGTGTAATTGATAAATATATTTCAAGACAACGTATCACCCTATATACATGAAACAAAATGATATTTCAAAATGTATTTTAACGACGAAAATATCATAAAGAGAAGGAAACCAATTACAGACAATCGCTTATTAAAAACTTACAAAAGTTTAGGTTGTGTTAAGTTTTGAATATTGATACCACATAACTAATTTTATTTTGTAATAATTGCACTTTGAGCCGATTTTTATATGTCTAAAATCATATCGTGGAAAGGCGACGAGGCAAAATGATTATTATCATAATAATAGAGAATAAGACTCCTATGTACAGGATAATATAATCCTTTGCGTGTATATATATATATATATATATATATATATAAATATATATGGCTTAATAAACACTTTCATCAAGAAGAATAGTGTATTTTATTTTCCTTCATGCACTTATTTCAAGCTGAAACATTTCGCTGACGAACAGTATTTCGTCCTCAGCTTTTCAAAACCTATTGAATGATATATGTATTTCTGTGATTACATATAGTTATGTGATTAGACTTATGTCTAATTGATAAATATATTTCAAGAAAAAGTATCGCCCTATATATATAAAACAAAATGATATTTCAAAATGTATTTTAACGACGAAAATATCATAAAGAGAAGGAAACCAATTACAGACAATCGCTTATTAAAAACTTACAAAAGGATAAGTTATGCTAGGTTTTGAATATTGATACCACATAACTAATTTTATTTTGTAATAATTGCGTATTTAGTCGATTTTTATGTGTCTAAAATTATATCGTGGAGAGACGATGAGGCAATATGATTATTATCATATAATATAATCCTTTGCGAATATATATATATATATATAACAACATAGGTTATTTAAATGCAAGAATATTTATTAATTTATATTAAAAGCTTTTCGTTAGTAAACAGTGTCAACATCATCAGGAATGAATAGTACAATAATATAAGCTATAGGCCTAAAACATGTTAAATTAGAAATAGAATTGTTGCTAAATTTATACAAATTGCCAAATTTTTTTTGTTGCTGTAACATTATAGACATTGAATATAGTATCAAATTTAGAATGTATTTGCATTCGTTCTTAAATTAATTTGTTAATATTACTATATTTCTATATTTCGAATGCTTCATATATATTCATTCTTAATCCTTTATTAATTTCTTTTATAGGTTTCATATTTTCAATATTTGGAAAGTGTATTATTACAATGATTTGCAAAATATAATTTATATATTTCTGGATTTATATAAGCATTATTAATATATATCCAGAAATAAATTATATAAATAATTTTCTATAATATAAATTAATAAATATTCTTGTCTTTGAATAACCTATGTTGTTTTAGATTATTAAACAATAAAAACATATTATATATATATATATATATATATATATATATATATATATATATATATATATATATATATTGATTGCTTAAAATATGATTATATATGATCAATAATTTAATTTTTTTAATATATTTATGAAATGATTATTATTGGACTTTTCTAGTTCAGGATGATTGTTGTATGTTCTACTTCGGTTAGTTCGTTTTGTAATATGTTTGTATAGTTTACACCGTATTCCCAAGGATAGGTAGAGCTTATACGTCTGTGTACGTTGTAACGGGTCCACGCATCCTTCTTAACTCACTCATCACATATCCTAATTTGTGACGGTTCAAATTTAAGTTTTAGTATTTCAAGAAGTTGGTTTTTACCCTAACAATAATGTCAAACCGTTTAATTATGTGTGGGAATGTTCAAAATAATAATAAAATAAATAAAATTGTAACTAATAATAACCAACTTTTGTGGATATTATGAGAGACATAATAGCAGATATTTTGGTTAACAGTTAATTCTGGTTTCTTGATTTCGACTCGCTCGCTTTAGTAGCTACAGTATTTGGTAATTTCACTGAGTCAGCCATTAGGTAAACCCTCTCAGGGCTACAGCAATATGTTCCGAAATCTACTTTGAATTGTTGACGGTGACAGGTTACTTATTAAAACTGAATGATAAAGAAAGGTGTCGAGTAAAAATAACCGTGAGATCCCGTCACCTGTGGCACGCCGGGGTTCGGCTTACAAACCTCAGACGAATCCTAGAGGAGCTTCCTAAGCCTCACGTCAGAGGGGCAACTTTTCAACGTCGTTCGGCGCAGCATTGGAGCGCGAAAGTTCACCACAACTTTAGTACTTGGAATCTATAAACTTTGCTTTTTCATTTCGTATAATTTTAATGCTACTTTGGACGCAAAGTTTCCATAATGCCGGGTAGTATTCATTATTCAGTGTTGTTAAAGATGTAAAGTAGTTTGTGCTTGACATACGTCACCTTGCACTTTCTAAATTCAACACTCATTTAATGCTTATACTCTATCATATACAGGTTGTTGTGTTTAAATACATTATAGTTGTATATATATATATATATATATATATATATATATATATATATATATATATATATATATAAAGAACTAAGTCAAAATACGAATACAAGAATTATAATTGAATTTACAATTCAAACTTTTCGTTGGCTAACAGTACCAACATCATCAAGAATATTAAACAATTAAAATTAACATATATATTTATTGTTTCATATCTTGATATCTATATTTACCTATCTCTTCCTAGTGAGGATCTTGCTTGTTGCTCTTTACTTGTGCAGTATTTTCTATCTCTACATTATTTTCTGTATTAAAAATACCATATGTATTTGTCTATTCTATTTTTGTTTTTTACTCACTTTTCAGTCCATTTGATTTCCTGTTCTGAAATATATATATATGTATATATATATATATATATATATATATATATATATATATATATATATATATATGTGTGTGTGTGTGTGTGTGTGTGTGTGTGTGTGTATGATAAAGTATAAGCATTAAATCAGTGTTGAATATAGAAAGTGAATATATTAAATTGATTTAGCAATTTAATAGAATACAAAATTATAGTATTAAACCAAATGTTAGTTCAACTCTGTCAGTAAATGGATGGGAAAACGACCTATGAAATAAGCTTGGAGAGAGCTTACTTCAATTCACATTTTATAAAGTTAGAAGTGTAAGTGAACAAGCTATTAGTGCCAGTAGCACTTTCACTAACCAATACTTATCGTCGTACGAGTTGATATCTCTTTTTATGATGATATTTAATTTTTTTTATTTAGTAACTACACAAAAACAACATAATTAAGTATATAGTTATAATTTTCTTTTTTAAATATTTTATTTAATGGTTGAGCATAAGATAATAATTATTAAAACATTATAGTTTATACCAGATAAAATTTAAATTAAACTATTGAAACAAGGGATGAGGGATCATGTTAGAGTTTTTCCAATAGTATTATCTTGGAATATTTTGAGACGTTTTCTTTAGTTCAACGAGATGGTGAACCTAGTGGTAAGTACTTTTACCCATTACCATACGTTACATAGTCCCTCGAGACAAACATTGTCGCTGAACGGGATTTTAATCTGTTGAACTTGGCAAAGAGACAGCGCGTTATCCACTTGTTACAATGTAAGTTATATACCTTCTCTTTGGGCACTAGTGGTAAGTACTTTTACCCATTACCATACGTTACATAGTCCCTCGAGACAAACATTGTCGCTGAACGGGATTTTAATCTGTTGAACTTGGCAAAGAGACAGCGCGTTATCCACTTGTTACAATGTAAGTTAAATACCTTCTCTTTGGGCACTAGTGGTAAGTACTTTTACCCATTACCATACGTTACATAGTCCCTCGAGACAAACATTGTCGCTGAACGGGATTTTAATCTGTTGAACTTGGCAAAGAGACAGCGCGTTATCCACTTGTTACAATGTAAGTTAAATACCTTCTCTTTGGGCACTAGTGGTAAGTACTTTTACCCATTACCATACGTTACATAGTCCCTCGAGACAAACATTGTCGCTGAACGGGATTTTAATCTGTTGAACTTGGCAAAGAGACAGCGCGTTATCCACTTGTTACAATGTAAGTTATATACCTTCTCTTTGGGCACTAGTGGTAAGTACTTTTACCCATTACCATACGTTACATAGTCCCTCGAGACAAACATTGTCGCTGAACGGGATTTTAATCTGTTGAACTTGGCAAAGAGACAGCGCGTTATCCACTTGTTACAATGTAAGTTAAATACCTTCTCTTTGGGCACTAGTGGTAAGTACTTTTACCCATTACCATACGTTACATAGTCCCTCGAGACAAACATTGTCGCTGAACGGGATTTTAATCTGTTGAACTTGGCAAAGAGACAGCGCGTTATCCACTTGTTACAATGTAAGTTAAATACCTTCTCTTTGGGCACTAGTGGTAAGTACTTTTACCCATTACCATACGTTACATAGTCCCTCGAGACAAACATTGTCGCTGAACGGGATTTTAATCTGTTGAACTTGGCAAAGAGACAGCGCGTTATCCACTTGTTACAATGTAAGTTAAATACCATCTCTTTGGGCACTAGTGGTAAGTACTTTTACCCATTACCATACGTTACATAGTCCCTTGAGACAAACATTGTCGCTGAACGGGATTTTAATCTGTTGAACTTGGCAAAGAGACAGCGCATTATCCACTTGTTACAATATAAGTTAAATACCTTCTCTTTGGGCACTAGTAGTAAGTACTTTCACCCATTACCATACGTTACATAGTCCCTCGAGACAAACATTGTCGCTGAACGGGAGTTTAATCTGTTGAACTTGGCAAAGAGACAGCGCATTATCCACTTGTTACAATATAAGTTAAATACCTTCTCTTTGGGCACTAGTAGTAAGTACTTTCACCCATTACCATACGTTACATAGTCCCTCGAGACAAACATTGTCGCTGAACGGGAGTTTAATCTGTTGAACTTGGCAAAGAGACAGCGCGTTATCCACTTGTTACAATGTAAGTTAAATACCTTCTCTTTGGGCACTAGTGGTAAGTACTTTTACCCATTACCATAAGTTACATAGTCCCTCGAGACAAACATTGTCGCTGAACGGGATTTTAATCTGTTGAACTTGGCAAAGAGACAGCGCGTTATCCACTTGTTACAATGTAAGTTATATACCTTCTCTTTGGGCACTAGTGGTAAGTACTTTTACCCATTACCATACGTTACATAGTCCCTCGAGACAAACATTGTCGCTGAACGGGATTTTAATCTGTTGAACTTGGCAAAGAGACAGCGCGTTATCCACTTGTTACAATGTAAGTTAAATACCTTCTCTTTGGGCACTAGTGGTAAGTACTTTTACCCATTACCATAAGTTACATAGTCCCTCGAGACAAACATTGTCGCTGAACGGGATTTTAATCTGTTGAACTTGGCAAAGAGACAGCGCGTTATCCACTTGTTACAATGTAAGTTATATACCTTCTCTTGGGCACTAGTGGTAAGTACTTTTACCCATTACCATACGTTACATAGTCCCTCGAGACAAACATTGTCGCTGAACGGGATTTTAATCTGTTGAACTTGGCAAAGAGACATCGCGTTATCCACTTGTTACAATATAAGTTAAATACCTTCTCTTTGGGCGCTAGTGGTGAAGCCAAAATAATTGTCAAGGAAATGTCAAAGGAGGATAGTCCTCTTTCACATTGTAACAGTCTTGATCAACAAATAAATATGTTGAAATGTAGGGTTTGATTATTTATCCAACTGAATAAACATCTAACTATTTATTTCAATTAAAACTCACATACATTTTTTATATATAACGTACCAGGGGTTTTAAGTCATCGTTTTGTGCAGAGTTTCATTAAATAGACCTAATCTCATCTAGGTGTTTATTTGTTACTACTATTTGTAGAAATTGGGATAGAAAGGATTAAATAGAAAGAGGCAGGACTCACAAAAGCTATTATCCTTCCTCCCCGGTAGTTAGAACACATTGGGAATAGAGCAACTTGTTGGCAGGATCTCTCATCTGGTAGCCTATATTTCCCTATTACAGACCACGCAATCGCAATAATATTCCCCTATTCCCAGTATGAGGGGAACTATCACGAGGATTAGACAGGATGTTCAGAAGTATGTATTGTATGGAGCGTCGTACAGAACTGACTTCAAAACATGAAAAATGCTTTCGTAGGTAGTAAGTAAGTAGTAGTAAATAAGTTTATCGTAGATAGTAGTAAGTAAAGTAGTGAGACAAGATTGCACTGGCCACTGTCGAAGATTATACTAAACGTTCAGCATATTCTGAAAGGGAGACGAAATAGCTTAAAGCCTACTAAATTGTAAACTTGAAATACTTAAACAATTGATTCTAACAATTGTTGGCAAGAATATCAGCCTTCTCCCTAAGGTATTTCAAAACACTACCTTATAAATATTTTTCCACTGTTGACAATTCCTACAACATAACTCGGGAACACTCTATCTTTCCAATCACGTTTTTATTGGGAGGGTAGCTGGCTGGTGGTTTACACTAGCACTACACTTTTACACTTTACATCGCACGTAAACACACAGTTAAGCGCAAGCAGGTGGGCAACCACTTGATCTGCATGCAACAATATAGTCATCCAGGCGGCTTAGGCTGTTTGCATGTCACTATTCTACTCACGTACATACACACTGCCACGATACACATTACAACAGACAATTACAGACATGTTATTTCAAGGAGGTGGCTATCCAATGGATCTGCTTGGAACTCTTTCAGTTTTTCAGCCAGCTTGGTTGGTTGATTTAGTCGTACACCACTACACAGACACATACACATAACACAAAAACACACGTATCAATTGTTCTGCAGTTGATAGGTGGGTCATCAGTGAGAACACACAAATTTTATGACTAGTAAATAAAATGTGTTGTGTCTTTGTATATATATTATTGTATTATTAAACAGCATTATTGTCTATTGTATATATTTACTGTATTATAAAATCAATATTTTCATTATACATTTTTTTTTTTTTTATAAATCGTATGTAACATATTCACGTTCGTTTCCATGGAAACCAAATAAATAGGTTTTATAACGTAGAGTATAGGGCACTTTTAACTGGCATTTTTTTTCATTTTTTAAACCATAGGGATAACTAATTACAAAAGCTAAAACTCTGAAAACAATATATGCTTACATTAAAATGTTGAAACAATAAAAAAGGTCTACGACATCGAAGCCTACCAGATAGAGGTTCGTTAGAAAAACTTTAAGTGAAAAGTTTGAGTCAGATCTGCGTACAGGAAGTTAACCTGCAGTACAGTTTAATGCGGTCCACGAGTGTTCGATAGACATGTGTAGATATAAAGGACTGGACGCCCTCCAACGATGATGAAAGCAACTATGTAAGACAACCGGTGCCAAATCCGTTTTGACACCGATTAGGAATGCAAACGTATTGATTTTACTGTCAAATACTTCGTCAGTACCCGTTACTTCAACACTTGGCAAACGCAGATTTGTGGAGTGCGATTGACAATAATCGATTGCTATTGTATCATTACTCACAGTATCGATGTTGTTCATGAAACTGATTTGTTAGTTTGACTTCTAAGATACTAAGAGAATTGTATATAGTAGCTTTACTATGGTGGTTACATAACAGTCTGCTGTATGTGATGTAAATCAGGAGTATACGTCCTTTGTAGGAAAGAGGTTAAGGAAGGTCATGTGGAGTAAATGTACATCTGAAGAGGGAAGTAAGGTCTTGCCGCTAGAGATATAGCAAAATTATATCAACAATGATCCAGTAAGGAAGTTTACATAAGCCACATACCTACCCTCTACCAGTAACAGAAAATACTCTAACCAGCTGAGGAGTGATCATTTTAATCTACCCATTTACATAAAAGTGTCATAAATATTTCTATAATAACTATAAACAAAAAAAAAAAAAAACTAAGCTCAATTTTATTTTAAAATTATTAATAATAATTGGAATATCAATTTGATGTGTGATTAGCAAAACTCAAAGTAAATGTATTGCAATATTATGAATTTAAATGGTAAACCTTTGAATCATTTAACGTTTTTATTAAAAGTTATTTATAGCTCTACGTTTTATCAATACAATAAGTTAAGAAAATATTTAAATCAAAGAGTTTGAAATAAACCAAGAGTGCCCATTAATATCATTACACAATATTAGTAACATTAATAAATGTAAAATAATATAGCAATAGTAGACTAATATAAGAATATTGTAAGCAGTAACATGATGGTAATGTAAATGGTAATACATAACATCGGTAATATGAAAATTATATAAATAGTAATGAAAATGGTAATATATAAATTAACAATACATTTCCAGTAGTTATAGATATATGTAGTAATTTAAATGACAATACATTATTAAAGTGAATAGTAATACAATAATTATGCAAATAGTAATATATAAATATAAATAGTAATACAATAGTAATGCAATAGTGTTATAAAAGTCAATAGCAATAAAATTGCAGTAAAGAGAAACATTATAGTAACGTGAATAACAGTATAATGGTAATACGATAGTTTAGTAAATGGTAATATAATAGTAATGTAAATAGTAAAATGATAGAACGTAAATAGTAATAATATAAGAACGTGAATAGTAATATAAAAGTAGTTTTAATGCTAACATGATAGTAATGTAAATAGTAGAACACTGATAATGGAAATTGTAATATAAAAGCCATGAATATTACAATTATATAACTAACCTAAATAGTAATATAATAGTAATGTAAATAGTAAAATGATAGAACGTAAATAGTAATAATATAAGAACGTGAATAGTAATATAAAAGTAATTTTAATGCTAACATGATAGTAATGTAAATAGTAGAACACTGATAATGGAAATCGTAATATAAAAGTCATGAATATTACAATTATATAACTAACCTAAATAGTAATATAATAGTAATGTAAATAGTAAAATGATAGAACGTAAATAGTAATAATATAAGAACGTGAATAGTAATATAAACGTAATTTTAATGCTAACATGATAGTAATGTAAATAGTAGAACACTGATAATGGAAATCGTAATATAAAAGCCATGAATATTACAATTATATAACTAACCTAAATAGTAATATAATAGTAATGTAAATAGTAAAATGATAGAACGTAAATAGTAATAATATAAGAACGTGAATAGTAATATAAAAGTAATTTTAATGCTAACATGATAGTAATGTAAATAGTAGAACACTGATAATGGAAATCGTAATATAAAAGCCATGAATATTACAATTATATAACTAACCTAAATAGTAATATAATAGTAACGTAAATAGTAAAATGATAGAACGTAAATAGTAATAATATAAGAACGTGAATAGTAATATAAAAGTAGTTTTAATGCTAACATGATAGTAATGTAAATAGTAGAACACTGATAATGGAAATCGTAATATAAAAGCCATGAATATTACAATTATATAACTAACCTAAATAGTAATATAATAGTAACGTAAATAGTAAAATGATAGAACGTAAATAGTAATAATATAAGAACGTGAATAGTAATATAAAAGTAGTTTTAATGCTAACATGATAGTAATGTAAATAGTAGAACACTGATAATGGAAATCGTAATATAAAAGCCATGAATATTACAATTATATAACTAACCTAAATAGTAATATAATAGTAATGTAAATAATAAAATGATAGAACGTAAATAGTAATAATATAAGAACGTGAATAGTAATATAAAAGTAATTTTAATGCTAACATGATAGTAATGTAAATAGTAGAACACTGATAATGGAAATCGTAATATAAAAGCCATGAATATTACAATTATATAACTAACCTAAATAGTAATATAATAGTAATGTAAATAGTAAAATGATAGAACGTAAATAGTAATAATATAAGAACGTGAATAGTAATATAAACGTAATTTTAATGCTAACATGATAGTAATGTAAATAGTAGAACACTGATAATGGAAATCGTAATATAAAAGCCATGAATATTACAATTATATAACTAACCTAAATAGTAATATAATAGTAATGTAAATAGTAAAATGATAGAACGTAAATAGTAATAATATAAGAACGTGAATAGTAATATAAACGTAATTTTAATGCTAACATGATAGTAATGTAAATAGTAGAACACTGATAATGGAAATCGTAATATAAAAGCCATGAATATTACAATTATATAACTAACCTAAATAGTAATATAATAGTAATGTAAATAGTAAAATGGTAGAACGTAAATAGTAATAATATAAGAACGTGAATAGTAATATAAACGTAATTTTAATGCTAACATGATAGTAATGTAAATAGTAGAACACTGATAATGGAAATCGTAATATAAAAGCCATGAATATTACAATTATATAACTAACCTAAATAGTAATATAATAGTAATGTAAATAGTAAAATGATAGAACGTAAATAGTAATAATATAAGAACGTGAATAGTAATATAAACGTAATTTTAATGCTAACATGATAGTAATGTAAATAGTAGAACACTAATAATGGAAATCGTAATATAAAAGCCATGAATATTACAATTATATAACTAACCTAAATAGTAATATAATAGTAATGTAAATTGAAGAACGGTTACAAAATTATACAACTTTGAACATATTTAAATTTAAATTTTAACAAAAACAAAAACAAAATGTATAAATTAGTGAGATAATACGTTGAAAAACGCCGTATTTGTGAAAAATATGCTTACCAATACGATTAATTGAAGTGTGAATGATAGATACAAAAATGTGAGGAATATACTTGTCTGTAACATAATAGACATTTGAATAATATTTCACTGTCTTTCCGTTAAATAAAAACCGTTTAAAAAATGTTTTGTACCAAGAAACCTACATTAAAGAAATAAAATTATTATACGGAATTTAAATACAGCTGAATTCCTTTAGTGGCTAAAAATATCTGACTATAGGAATTCAGTTTAGTTTTAGAGTGTAGATTTAGTCTATATTTTTTATGTACCTGGTGGAGTCATCATTTTCCGTACAAAATATCTTAAAATAGGTTTATTGGTTTAAATATATAACGTACATATTTTCATTTAGTTTCAAATCTGGAAATATTTTTCGTTTTAGTTTCCATCTTTTGAATTTATCGATGTAAATGTAAATTCACAATAATAAAAATGTCAATGTTTCTTCCTTTTTAGTTTTATCCCAAGATTTCGTTGTTTTTACTTGTCACTGCAGTCAAGCCATTCCAATAGAGAACAGGCTAATGTTAGACATGGCAGACATTTAAGAATAAAACATTTCTTGCAACATAGAACGAAATCATATCTCTCTTTAGATAATAACCGAATTAGTTATAGAGTGTATAAAAAGATAGAAGAAGATAAAAAAATATGCAAAAAAGTTTTATATATTCAGTAAAGCATACTTTAAGGATTCAATAGTGTCCCTTTAGCTGTTCAATATAAACCACTGAAAAATTATGAATGGATTTATTTTATGGAATTTGAATAAAATTTTAAAAAGTTTATTATTATATTAGAATTATTTAAATGTTTAGGTAAATATTTTACTTACAAGCAACGAGCCAACGTTTACTTATTACTATATGCAATCGATCTTATTAAAAGTATTATTGTCTTAAAGGATTATTATTATGACAAAGTGATTAAATTTATGGTGTAATTTAGGTAATTAATAAGTTTTCATCCCACTTTATGAAATATTTCTTTATCCTGAGAACCTTCTACAATATACCTCTAAAGCTGTAGAATATTAAAATAAATCCTAGCAAACTTCTTTCCTGACCACCGGAGATAAATACTAAGGCTTAGGGTGTGCGTCCCTGAGTGTCAGGATAGAGGATTTGCTAGGTCAATGCATTATGTATGTAACTCACTTCTCGTCCGTTTGGAGCGCTAGTCACCCACTCCCGCTTGAATACAAAAGGGGTAAATTTCCATATGCCAGGGGTGTATTATGCTTTCCATATCTGTGATTCCATCCATCATGCAGGCTCTTTATGTAACGTAATAGTGTAAGGGATATTTAAATTAACGTTATACCAGCGTTTAAACGATAACGTTTGCTATACGGCGCAAAGAAACACAATATATTGTTACATTTTACATCACAACGAAATAAATTTAATACATTTTGTGTGTAGCCAAATGAACGCCATTATATTCTTCCCATAATAATATTTTCCATTTCCTAATTTTTAAGTGGGTTTTAAAATTTATTAAAATATTACTCTAGACAGTTGAAAGATAACATTGGTTATAAATTACCAACCCTCTGGATATCAGAACCTATATTGTTCGATCTAAGCTAGAAAATCATTGGCAACATTCGTGGAAGGTAATTTCTAAACGTGGTTGTATTAAAAATTAATTTCAGCACACTAAACGTATTTTCAAAGGAATTTTCACCAGTATATAGATTGCATCGAAATCAGTTATGATAGGAGTGAATAAATCTGAAAACTGACAAAAGATGCGAAAAAGATGGAACACGGAAATTTACATAAATACAAAGGATTTTAATAATATGCTTCAATACATACACTTTATGACGTAAACTTTATCCCAAAGAAGTCATTTAAAATCTCCCTTTTCTCCAATAGTTAATTTGATCTATTAGAATTTTTAAAATTCTTTGTGAATACATTAATACTTTTCGGTTAACACGATGTGCATTTTTACAAATGGCATTAGGTTTGGAAATACCATATAAAAAAACGGAGTATATGTATATGTATATAGGCTACATAAATAATGTTTCGAAAATAATAATGGAAACCATGGGAGGGAGCCGTTACAGTCTTCTTTCAAAATAATTTTTGTGCTCTACATTAGTACATTTAATTATTATTTTATTATAACACCATATTAATATCCATTAGTCTCTTACATTAGTATCTTTTCTGATTCTCTTGCATTATCATCAATTTCCAATCTCTTATATAAGTTTCTTATTCAACGTCTCTTACATTAGTCTCTTACGTCGTTATCTTATTAAATTATCTTAAAATAGTACAGTTCCATAAATGAATATTCTTAATTATTATATATTACTCGAACGTCTGATATTAGTATCTTACATTCGTACCCTACATTATTTCGTTACATTGTTATCTTATGTTACTGTCTTAATATAAGTTTTTATTCTGATGTACTACAATATTACATCATATTATTCTCTTAAATTAGTATCGTAATTTTATATCATACATTAGTTCCTCGTATTAGTATTTACATTGTTATCTTATATTAATATCATACTTTGATGTTCCAAGTTTATGATACCCTTATTACCATAAAGGCAAAATAATTTAATGAACATGGAAATATCCCATTATACATTTAAACAATATCCCATTGTAAATATATGAAGACTACATACATTCTGTACATAAAAAAAATTATTAAGGCTATGGCCCTTGAGATAATTTAATTACAATTTTTCAAAGTAAATATGAAATGAGAATGGTATTAAATTATACGAAATGAAGATTTCTACAACGTTTTATGAACATAAAAGACCCGAGTGGTCATTAGATGGCTTAGTTCCGAGCATGGTGCAAGGGGGCTGGAGGGGTTCCCAATTATAGCTGAAATTGTGGCGTTCTACCCTAATTACAGGGATCCCATAATGGAAGAGTTAAACCGAATTGGACAAAGAGAAGGGGTCTTTTACGTTCCACATAAAAGTCAATTCTTCGTCCGTGTAATTGGTTACATTTGAGTAATACAGTTAGAATATATGCGATCAAAGGAAAGAATATTAGGGATTCGTTTTTTAGTACTTGAGATATGAAATAGAAGGCTTGCATTACATGGCTGTTTGGCAATAACTGTGAAACCATTCATTTACATACTGAAATAATATTTATTTAATTATGTGACGAAGTCATTATTATTTCAACTGAGCACAAGAACAGCTATTTTACTAGTCGCCAAAAACAATCTGTTATTAAGTTCTAGGCGACGAATAATGCCTCTAATAGTGCCGTCTAGATAATGTTTTAAAATAATTTTTGCATTTTTAGGTTAATGTATAAAAACGTTACATGTATGCCTCAGTTACAACATAAAATTTATGTTAGGCTTACTTTGATTATGTAAAAAAACAACAACTCCACACTTTGTTTAAATTTAAGTAGTTAAAAGTTATCCTATTTATTTCTGGTTTTAAAATTTAAAAACAATAAACAAATTATTTATACTTTTTCCTCATAAATATCTAAATCTTGATCCAAATAATTCAGTTGTAAATTATAAATTTTGAGAAAATTGGTTCTTAACAAAATTAAAAATTAGTTAAACACAAACAACTAGGAAATAAATTTCATTACAAAAGTGCCACCTAATATATTTGGAAGCGTATTTTTGCGTAATATTTCGGTAATATTTATTAGTGACACGTCGGGTTCTTGTAAGCTGTAACTTTTTTTGTGTTGCCGCAAACGGCTGTAATAGTTATTAGTTTCAATGTTCAGCGTCCGAGGGCAGCACGCGCCAGTGCAATAGTAATCAGCTGTAATAAAAAGAACTTACGAGCTTTTTACTCGGGCAAACAATTTCCTTTCTCTAATCAGCTGTTTGCTACAAACTTGATTTTTACGGTCCTTTTTAAAATCAATATCAAGTCAAGGAAAACCATATATGAGAAGTCGAAGAGCGAATGCCTGTTTAGCCTGTTTTGGAACGACTCACGATCGCTCTGACGTCACTCCAAGGAATCCTGCTAACAAGGATGTAACATTTTCCACTGATGACTACGATACAAAGGTAACTCTTTTAAATTTATACATAATACATATTGCAAGTATACACACAGTCCACGGCTCGAGGTGGGCTATCTGTCAAAATTCCTTTTGAGAGGAATTTTAAATTCTATTTTTGGGAATAACTTAGTTATTTAGTCCTCATACACCGAAGTGTGACAAAGCTTTATAAGCTTCCTTTTTCAATGTTTACAACTTATATTCACCAGTGGACTGAACACAATATGACAGTAAGCTGTAAAAGCGCTTAGCAAAAATGTAGACTTTGTTGCAGGAATGTTAACCTTCCTTCGGTAAATATGTGCTTTTACCTTCGGTAAACCAATGCTTTTTATTTTAAGTTGTGAGAGAAAAAATTACACCTGTTAGTTTGCAAAGAATTAATTGTATAATAGTTTATTTTTGAACAGGAGTGATTATGGAATACCTAAAAAATTTAAAAAAAGGAAAATTATTACTTTACTTATAAAGTTTTCCGTTTATAAATGATTTCAAAATAGTAAAGCTTAAATTAAAACATATTACTTATATATATATAAAAACTTTGAACAGCTGAGGTGTAAATTCCGAATAATATATACGTAAATAATACTTCTGAAATCACAATAATTATAGTCCTTTGGTATTTCCATTTAAAGGCGATTTATTTGTAATAAAAATGTACACAAGGGCAGTAATAGAATGTTTTTAGTATTTAAGAAGTTTTATTTATTTATAAAAAAGAATTACGAACGCTTTAGTAGTTGACTTTGAAATGTAATTCTTCATTATAAAATAGTACATAAAAACTATGGCCAATGAAAAGCGTAAAAACGAATTGAAGTATCTTCGATAAAAGTACAGAACAAGAAACGTATTCACAAAAAAAGAATGTTTGGTTTTATGGTAACTATTATCAATACCTACTACGAAAACGGAAGATATTAACACATGTTTTTCATATAATTATTGATAACCAAATATAATTTACAGACTCATAAAACACTATGAGCCGCTTTCTAAGCATATTATACATATTGAAGATTATGGTTTCCCGATGATAATGAAAGCGTAGGTAACTATAAGCGATTAGTGGACTCAGTAACTCAATTCGTTTATCGGAGCAGTTTTGGAAGATTTTGTAACAGTAGAACTGTTCTACACAATTTTGGAAAATACTTTCTGTTTTCTAGTTTTTTATTATTTTGCACAATATGATAACATATTTTCTCTTGTGGAATTCTTCCTTAATGAGTGTTGATCCTCTTGGTTTATCCTACACACCATCGTCGCTGGTCTTTTAGCATGGGTGTTATTGGATATTGAAGGCCGCGTCTACGTCTTCATCAACATCTTCATTTTATTCATCAAAACTCCATCAAGAAACATGCAATGAAGGGTTGTAGCAACTTATAAACTTTTTGAGTATTCTTGACATGAGTAAAAATGTCCGTAAACGATAGGATGTTTAACAAATTAGAGGGTTATTTTAGTAGAACATAGTCCACGCCCATGCGTATTTCAAAAATTTCCCACCCTCACTTGAATATACACAAAACTATTACAAGTTTCTGTGGGCACTCTATATTTTTATTTTTAAATTTACAAGGTTTTTTTATGATATTATCATAACACGTTTTTTAGAAACATATTTTTATAACTTGTTATTTAAAGTAGTTTATTTGTAACTGCCTTAAAACAGGTATTTAAAATGTTGTTAAACACTACAAATGTTTCTGAGCAAAACATATTTTTCTAGGACTAAATTTCTTATTAAATAATTCGATAATTTTTCATGAATACCTACACAGTGGCAAATATTTGTGCTTCATAATATTATTATATTATTACAAATATGTTATACAGTTCAATTAATTATAATACTATTTTATGTAACCATTGGGTTGAAAAACAATTCATTTAGTCGCATGCAGTACTCGAGTGAAATATTTACTTCAAAGTGCTATAGGAGTATTATTCGTGTAGAAGTAGTTCCACTGCGTGACATAAACGTTAGTGATGTCACTATAGATATAACAAAACTGTATCAAACACGATGTTAGGAATCTAGTCACCTGCACGTGTCCCCTGAAAATAACCTAAAGGCACAAATAATGATTGTTTCGCCACCCAAAAGGGTAGTGGCGAACTCAATTAGTAAAGTTAAGAGGGTAGCAATAGGGTGGAGATTCGCCTGAACCTATAAAATCCTAAAGGTAAAACTCTAAATACCTTCACAATGCACCAATTATAAACATGCTATTGTAAGGCTGATAAACTCTAAGTAAAAACGGTTTGCTTTAATAATAGTGTTAAGAATAAACTTGTAAAGTTTTATATAAACAAATGTGTTGTCGATAATAATAAATTTGTAATTACGTAATGCGTGTATGAGTGAAATGTAAAAGATTACGAGCAGGTTGAGGGAGTAATTGTAGGTTAGAACTATGAGAAGTAGAAGTAATAATAGGAAGATTGTATTTGTAGTTTCAAATATCTGGTTTCTCCCTTTACCTATTAAACAAGAAATATTTTTAAAAATTCTAAGTAAATTCCTACTAAGGTTATCAAAGTTTTATTTTAGTTGCCCTACAGCACTATTTATGATACTGTATGGTAACCATGGCATCAGTTTGAGGTAGAGGTGACGACAACCGGATTTGGGTAAAATTCATTTACACCATTGATAAATATATTTCTAGGTAATAGACAGTTGGCGAGATGCTAAGGCGTGCTATACTTCGAACATGAAGTTTCTCAGTTCGAATCCAGCTCTACCTTACACATTTTTTAGTGTTACATTGCAAAATGTTATTCTTAAAATATCACTTTCAGGAACATTTAGGCGGGTCTAGTTCACAAGTCAGTGATTAAAACATATTTCACATAACGTTATAGATGTATTTTGTAATTATTGTATAATATACGTTCATAATTTCATTTTAGAAGTACTTATTATTATAGTTTTAATTACAATCAAACGAAAGATAACTGACATAATCCTTTGTCCTTGGTATACCAATTCCAACCTATTTAGTTTAACGAGCTTTTGAGCTAAAGTAATGCTTGCAATATACTCTTATATATAAGTGCACTCATATATGTATGTATATATATATATATATATATATATATATATATATATATATATATGTATGTATATGTGTGTGTGTGTGTGTGTGTGTGTGTGTTTATGAGAGAGAGATAGAGAGAGAGAGAGTGTGTGTGTGTGTGTGTGTGTGTTTGTGTGTGTGTGTGTATGTGTGTGTGTGCGTGCGCGCGCGCGTTCGTGCGTGCACGTGTGTGTGTAAGTGTGCTTTGTGTGTCTGAGAAATTTGGTCCAACAGATTATTGACATCTGTAGTTCACCCAAATATCTATTCTATATTTAACAACGTTTCTTTTGAATCAGCTTTCCAAAGGTAATTGTTCCTTATTAACACATATAAAACCAGTAAACCAGCAACAAAATACAATTTTATTATGAACAATATTTCATTTCTAAGATAGTATATGATCCTATGGTTTTGATTGTCTAAGGCAATCGACGAAATTTTTAGGTTTGAACTTATAAAATTAAAAAAAACCAACGCAGAGAAAACGACGATGAATGGATACCGTATCTCTTTTCTGAGAAATTATTGCACTGTTTTATAAATAAATATAATTTGCAAGCTCGTATTTAGGAGATGACTCAACGAAGCAAAATGAGGTTAGGTTAACAACCTAGACGGAAGCAGTACCTTCGTTTCCATAGCAACATTACTGCAGAGTGCAGTGAAGTAAAAACTTTCAGAAAACCTAGCCTATTTGTAGCAAATATGAAGGAACAAAGTTGTGAACAAAAGATTCTAAGACTTTTAATTTAGGTAAAAACGTGCACTACTTTTTGACTATATTATCATCTTATTTTTGTAAAATAGTTTTATCTAAAGTGAACCATATCTGTTGAACTTGCCCTATATACACTAGTACCAGGTTTTGCCCTACATTTACTTTTGAGCTAACTTCATAGTTTAATTGTGTTTACGTAGAAATTAAAAATATGTTCGTCTACTGAAAATAATGTTTCTAAAGTCCGTAATAGGCTTTTATTTGCTATACGTACTACTTTGTACATTGTTATTTCCAAATTGAATTTTAAAATGTATATAAAATGAAAAACATAATTGATATTTTACAATTGTGCATGTTTCATTGTAAGAGTACTAAATACAACTTGAGCAGTAAAATCACAGATTCTATATATTATGATTTTGTATAGATCATTCAACTGAATTGAATGCATGGCTGTTGATGACATTTTAGGTTCCTAAAGGTTGTGGAAGTTTATCACGAGACACCAATTACTTTTGACAGTCTGCTACTCAACCAAAAGCGATGTCGGTTTTGAATTTGCGGCTCAATAGCTTCGATCAATTTATATCTTACCCAGTAATTCTTTTTAATTTTGACCAGATATAGATAAAAAATAATAAATTGAATCAATCAAAACGTCTAAGAATTAGTGTATAAAATGAAATGGTAAAAATTAATAAACTTGGCCTAAATAAATGAGATTAAATCAAGAAAATACAAAAAATACAAAACTAATAAAGTAAAATTTAGCAATGTAAATAAATGAGTAATACTATAAACTAGAAACATATACATTTTAGGCCTATGAACGGTTTAAGACATGTAAATTCCATTAAATGTTTAAGAACATTATTAAGGTGAGGAAATGTTACTAAATGCTTGAGAACGACTTTACACTGAGGAAATGCCATTCAGCAGAAAATACAGGAAGCAATGGATATGGTATTCCGTGTCTATGAACGACATTGAGCCAAGAATATGTTATTAAATGTTCAGGGACATTATTAAGCTAAATAGTTGCTACTAAATTCTTGGGAACGACTTTACACTGAGCAAATGTCATTCAGCAGAAAGGCCAGTAAATAATGGATATGTTACTCAGTGTTTATGAACGACATTGAGTCAAGAATATGTCATTAAATGTTTAGGGACATTATTAAGCTAAAGAGATGCTACTAAATGCTTGGGAACGACTTTACACTGAGGAAATGCCATTCAGCAGAAAATACAGTAAGCAATGGATATGGATTTCAGTGTTTATGAACGAAATTGAGTCAACAATATGCCATTAAATGTTTAGGGACATTATTAAGCTAAAGAGTTGCTACTAAATGCTTGGGAACGACTTTACACTGAATAAAGGCATTCAGCAGAAAGGACAGTAAACAATAGATATGGTATTCAGGGTCTATGAACAACATTGGGCCAAGAATATGCCATTAAATATTTAGGGACATTATTAAGCTAAGGAGTTGCTACTAAGTGCTTGGGAACGACTTTACACTGAATAAAGGCATTCAGCAGAAAGGACAGTAAACAATAGATATGGTATTCAGGGTCTATGAACAACATTGGGCCAAGAATATGCCATTAAATGCTTAGGAACATTATTAAGCTAAAGAGTTGCTACTAAATGCTTGGGAACGACTTTACACTGAATAAAGGCATTCAGCAGAAGGGACAGTAAACAATAGATATGGTATTCAGTGTCTATGAACAACATTGAGGCAAAAATATGCCATTAAATATTTAGGGACATTATTAAGCTAAAGAGTTGCTACTAAGTGCTTGGGAACGACTTTACACTGAAAAGGTCATTCAGCAGAAAGGACAGTAAACAATGGATATGGAATTCAGTGTCTATGAACGACATTGAGCCAAGAATATGCCATTAAATGTTGAGGGACGATTGTAAGACAAATGCATATCTTTTAATACGTATTAGCTACTTTAAGCCAACGGTCATTGAATGAAATGGCATTCATTGTTTAGGAAAAATTTTAAGACAAAAAAGCCAATGAATGCTTAGGAGCAACTATAGGCAGGTAAATGAGATTAAATGGTTAGCAATAAATATAGGCCAAGAAAATGGAATTCGATGTTTAAGAACGTTTTTCCTCTTACTAAATACTTGGGTGAGACTTTAATCCTAGAAAGTGTCATTAATTAGAAACGACAATGAGCTAATGATATGGCATTCAATGAGTACTAACGACTCCAAACTAACGAAACGTTATTGGATACTTACGAAGATCTTAAAGGCAAAGAAACGTCATTACTTGAACAAAATACTTAGGTTTAAGGATTACATTCACTGCTTAGAAACAATGTTGAGCAAGAAACGACTTTAGGGAAAGGAAATGATATTCAGTAATTTGCATCGATTTTTAAATAAACCATGAATGTTCTATTTATTATCATCGATATTCGAAACATTGTTCAGGACTAAATGACAATGGAATGATATAAGGTTATTTATAATTTAATAAATAGGTAAATAATTTAATAACATGCTTTTAAGACCGATTAAAAATATAAATTCATTTTACCTAGGCAAAATTTCAGACTATTTATCTTCATACTCCATACAGTTACATAATTGCATACAGGTTGACCTATATGAGAACGGTAAGGATTTAGCTTTACAGGTTTACAATTCAGTTCTGCACGAATTTACGGGGCGTATGCAATCGTTTCAATTCACGTGATAATTCATATAAATTAATTACTTCATGAGGCCCTCTGGTTTTGCTTCGAACTTACATGTATTTTCATACAAATGGAAATTCACCACTGCTTATGCCTATCTGTGTGGGATTATGAATCTGTGTGGGGGTGCAATTATATAGAATTATTTTAACCTAATACTTATTGTTTTTCGTCTGTTAAATTCTTTTAATGTAGATTTCTAAAACACGCCATCACAGGCTGCGTAATTTGGAATTATATATTTAATTAATATATTTTGGTTTAAATTTATGTAAAGGAGAGTCAGAACTCACTTCAAATTGGAAAAAAATTAATACATATTTATTAGGATTAAATTTTACCTTGATTATTAAAAATAAACAAGCGATTTTCTGTTGAATAAATTGAACCTAATTATTTATAAGTTTGTGATTAATTTATTTATAGATTATTTGCATGAATATAGAGAGTAACATTATAAATACACATGCACACACACACACACACACACACACACAAACGCGTATATATATTATATATATATATATATATATATATATATATATATATATATATTTTCAAATTACTTATTTTGAGATCTGATTTACAAACTTACTTTAAAAATATTTTTATACAGTATTTTAATATAACCGGTTTTGAATAAAACATATTTCTCTATTCCATGATATTTCTCAATCACAAAATGGTCGATGTTTACATCGGTTTCTAATGTAGATATAACAAATTCAGTTTTTCTCTTTTTCGTATTTATTCTTTTTAATTTCATGCATTAAACGCTTTTGTTGCGTTATCGTTTAGGGAATCCGAGAGTCATTACAAAATAATCATTATAAAATAGATATTCTGTTGTTAAATTTTTCTGCACTCTACCTAATATAAACATATTATATATTTAAATCTTATTAGATTTCTATACATACTTGATAATATTTTTATGAATATAAATGGTTTTTATAGGTTTATCTTTAGACGTTTGAAAACTTTATTCCATTTTAAACTTTATATTTCAAATGCAAACATACAAGGGTTGTCGTAATACATTTTTTTAAAAATTTTGAATGGCAATTGCACAGATAAGACATATTTATGTAACATTTACATACAATTTCTAATGAATACTTGATTCGGATTTTGTCAATGCCTTATCGATCTTTAACTTCGTAAATCCGACAAGTAGGCCTAAATTGTAAAACAATATTAAATTAAATATAGTATTTAGTACTTACATTAGGAAATAGTTGAATGTTTTCGCAAAAAAAAATAATACAGATCGCCTTTTTCAGAATCAGTTTAATATTTCGATCGGATCCTGTTGTTTCATAGGGACTCTGGCGAAAACTGCGTGCTTTAGTCCTGATGATGAAACATGGCCTACAGGACTTCCATTCGCCATTTTTACTTTCATTATCGCTGTTCAGGGAACATTAGTTTGCGGTTAACGGCTTAAGTATAACGTTAAAGCTTAGTGGACGGGAGTTAATGTAATTTACAGCTTTCATTACCCGTAATGACACCCTGGCGAGGGCATTAGGTATGCACAGGCCTCATTAACCAGCCAGCAAACCTGTGACGGCTTTTAATACAGAAATCGACAGTCAATTATATAATTTGTACCTATTAATAATTAAAAAATCTGGATACCAAAAATATTACATAGTTCTTAGTTTTTAAGCATTTTATAGTATTTCGCCAGGGAAAAAGTGATCTAAAAACTTAATTCCCAAAAATATAATTGTCTCTGTGGTAATGATGTGAATGATTGATGGTTAATCATAATACTGAACTGCCTATTTTATGCTATCACTGAGAAATGCATTCGTTCCTGGGTATATTTTTTATTGTCTTTAAATAGTATTTTCCTATGTTCGTAAAATATGTTTGGATTTACTATTTTAGTTTCATTTATTTTCATTTACACAGTTTGAAATTATACGTTCTGATTAATATTGTATTGGTTTCTCGACTTTCAGTAGTAATATATTCGTTATTTATACCTGGGACTTACGTTTACTTGTATTTATTTTATTTTCATAAAATTTATTTAAACTATTTATAGAATTTATTTTGCACTGGAATTTATTATATTTTACGTCAATTCCTTCGTTATTGATTTAGTTTTTTTTTAAAATAGATTTCACAATATGTGAGCAAACAACAAATTAATTCCTAGGTAATCGAAATATTATATATATATATATATATATATATATATATATATATATATATATATATATATATAAAGAAATCAAACAATTTACAAATACAGGAATAATTTATTGAATTTACAATTCAAAGCAACAAACAGCGTTGCCAAATTTATTACAATGTTGTTAAACTATTACTTTGCTGCCCCAACATTACAATAAATTGTAATAAATTTGGCAACACTGTTTTTTGCATCTAGTTTGCAAATGTATGGTTGATTTTAAGTCTCTAGTATTCCTGAGGATTTTGGTACAGTTTGCCAACGAAAAGCTTTAAATTATAATTCAATAAATTATTCTTGTATTTGTAAATTGTTTTATTTCTTTATTAATACACAAGAATACATATTATAGCATATATATATATATATATATATATATATATATATATATATATATACATAAATCTTCTTTGTTAAGGGTTGTACGTAAGATATTTACCACTAAAATATTCCGTTGATGGGCTGTTCGTGTCGCCGTGTACGAAACGAATATTGGGTTCCAAACGTGGGGGATGGGCAAACGACGTAAGCTGCCGAAGCTACGCACCACTTTAAGCACGGTTGTAAATCGTTAAATTAGACCCGTCTTGGACTTTTATTACGAAAAAATTAGATATATTTTGTGTCTCTAGCTCGGGTCGTAGCTTCGGACGTTAATAAGAAACAAACAGGAAAATCCAGTTAAGTATATCTATTTACGGAGCTATATTACTTACTAGATCTTTTTATGTTAATTTATTAGCATTTAGTTTTTCAATTAAACAGAATACGCTAAGCGATTTTGATTTTGTGATGAATATATATATATATATATATATATATATATATATATATATATATATATATATATATATATATCAACGAATCTAATCCTAGTTTCTACTGTAATAATTTGGCATTGAAGATTATATATCGCCAATTTCACGTATATCCCTGTTCCCATACTAATTGCATAACAAATACGACGTTTCTTTACTACCAAGTTCTCATTAACTCCAGTTTGCATATTATCTGGATGACATTCAATATTCTGTACTTCCAATTTCACAGAAATCCCAGTTCAATACTAACATTGTAAATTCTGTATTACTAAAGTCACGGCATCGCAGTTCCCATACTAACAGCATCACGTTGAGTATTATACCAATTTCACGCTAATCCCAGCTCCTATAGTAACTACATGGCGTAAAGATTCTGAAGTACTAACTTCACAGATATCCCAGTTTCCATGGTAACTGCATGAGAATGAAGATTCTGTGATGCTAACTTTACAGAAATCTTAGTTTCTGTTGTAACGGTATGGCATTAAAGTTTTTGAACTGCTAGTTTCACAAAAATCCCAGTTTCCAGTATAACTGTATTGCATTGGAGATTCTGAACTGATAATTTCACAAAAATCTCAGTTCCCAACAAAACTGTATGGTATTGAAGACTCTGTACTGCAAATTAAACGGACATTGTAAAATGTTAACCGTCATGAGGCAATGAAATTTAGTACAAACTGAAATCCTGTCTCAATTATTTTCTCTAAACACCTGTATTTGGTTATAGACGTTTCCATGAAGATTTGTGGTCTATTTTCTGCGTATGTAATCGCTCCCTGTTGCTTTATAATGCAGCTTAATCATTATTCTAAGCCAATATTAAATTATATGTAAACATTTACTGTTCATTTGCTCAACTCCAGTTATTAGAGTATTTTACTCTCTGTAAATTTAGCAGAAAATATTTATAAGCGTTAAATGTCTTTGTTACTTGTGGATATTCAATGGCTGAGTGAAGTGTAGTTATAATTGGTCTATATGCTCCTAAATTAGAGGGACGATGTTTTCTAGGCTTACATTAAAATCGTTGGGCCGGTTTTAAGTTGAAGTAATAACATTTTGTGCCAAAAATCTAGGATTAAACTAAGGAAGAATGACTTAACTCAAATTTCACTAAAATAGTTATCAACATTTATTACTTTCATATAATATATTAATAAAGTTTCTATGTATTTATGGATTAGAGGGTTCCTACTTTACCAAAATATAAAAAAAACATTTCTGGTGAAATACAAAATTATACAGGAAATTTATAGTATGAAATTTTAAATTGTATTGCACACACACACACACACGCCACACACACACACACACACACACACACACACACACACACACACACACACACACACACATACACACACACCACGCCACACCCACCCACACACACACACACACACACACACACACACACACACACACACACACACAGACATACACACACACACACAGACACACACACACACACACACACACACACACACACACACACACACACACACACACACGCCACACACACACACACACACATACACACGCGCGCGTTATTGCATTGAACAAAGCTTTCCAGTGGACATCGAGCTAGTTTTATCTGTTAGAATTTTAATAGAAATGATTAGCTACGGATGCAATCACCTTATAGTGACCGTTACGTCATGCATTTGAATTTACTACAACTTCTATAAATACGGCTCAAAAAATCCCAACTGGTTCGACAGTGAAACAAGGCCTCTACACTCAGTGTTATGCCGTGGTCTGTTTTCTGAAAACGAGTTTGAATAGAAAACTGAGAATGACACTGATAAAAATACGGAAATGTTTTGCACAGATAAAAAAGAACAGATAAATTTGAAATAATGTAAATAAATCCGTGTTGTTTCGCAAAACTATTTGTGGGAAAAATTTAACAGTATAGAAAAGCTATCACAAACGTGATAAATAAGAGGGTATAAAAATGCGATTTATAAACTGAATAAAATTAAATTTCGAAGCAAAAGAAACAAAGCGGAAATAATTAAATGTCTACAGCGTAGTTGCAAAATGTTTGACCTTTAAAACAATGTTTTATAATGTGACAGTATAGTTAACAATTATAACTCTATACATATATAATGTATACAGGTGAGTTTAATTTACAATTAATTTTTTAGAAAGTGTATTTTGCTGTACGACCATTTTCTGATAGGATATAAAATATACATATGGAAATACGAAAGTGTCCTAACTCCAAAATAAAATGTCAGTATTATATTTAAAGTACAAGCTAATGTAATGTTTAAGAGTCATACACAGCTACATCCCAAGAGGGACTGCTGAGTAACAGCTACAATTGGTATCCTAACAGTCATTCTCGTTCGTGCTAAAAGTCACTGTGCTGGTGTAATTGGTTGATAATATTTACCCTAAGAGTTATAGGTTAATAACAGTTACACACTTTCGTGATTGGTTGGTAAAAGCTTTTTAACTTTAGTGATTGATAGGTGATCGGTACTAACAAACAAGTAATGTTTAATAACCTTTTCTTGAGGTGTTGCTAACCGCCTTAGTGAATAATCGATAACAGATACTTTATTAGGTGTTCGATAACAGATACTTTATTAGGTGATCGATAACAGATACTTTATTAGGTGATCGGTAACAGATACTGTATTAGGATCTATAACAGATATTTCTGTAGGTGATCGATAACAGATACTTTATTAAGTGATCGATAACAGGTACTATTAGGTGATCAATAACAGATACTTTATTCGGTGATCAATAACATATACTTTATTAGGTGATCGATAACAGATACCTTATTAGGTGATCGATAACAGATACTTTATTAGGTGATCAGTAACAGATACTTTATTAGGATATATAACAGATATTTCATTAGGTGATCGATAACAGATACTTTATTAAGTGATCGATAACAGATACTATTAAGTGATCAATAACAGATACTTTATTAGGATCTATAACAGATACTTCATTAGGTGATCGATAACAGATACTTTATTAGGTGATCGATAACAGATACTTAATTAGGTGATCGGTAACAGATACTTTACTAGGATCGATAACAGATACTTTATTAGGTGATCGATAATATTTACTTTATTTGGTCGATTGGTCGGTAAGTATAATCTACATTAAAACTGTATCTAAAAGGCTATAATTATATCAAATTAAATTATCATCAGAATTGTTTTGTTGTTTTAACTATTTAAAATAATTATTTTAATGAATATTTCAAAATTTCTCGTAATTCCTGCAACAATTAGTTACTGAACGATAATAAACAGTAATATAATACTTTACAATACACAAAATTTACAATATTGATTTTTAATTTATATGAGTAAATGTTTCTAATGTATTGAGTAAAATATGGTTTCCCTTTGCATTTGACTCGTTTCGGATTTCCCTCATCGATGAGAAATGTAAAATACTAAGTATCCATTGAACTGAAAAGACGACATATTATACACAAAAGACATAATAATTTTCTATTCTACATATATTTACATATATGTATTTTCATAGATATAATATTTCAAAGGAATAGCCTAAAATATTATAAACATTTTTACAAGGTTTTTATATTCGGAGAAGAAAACAATTTTGGGATTAACTAAACAAACAAACGTTAGAATTTAAGTATATTAAAATGGAAACATCCAAAACGTGAAATAACATTTTGTGAATATTTTTGTACCATCTTGCGTATTTTATTTAATAACAGAAACAAGAGATCTACCTGCGAAAATGTGAATCGCCTGAAGGAATAAAACAGAGCTAAGGTCGAGGATGATATATGGACGCTGAATAACGACAACAGATGGCGGCAGTACGGTTATGTGAAGCGAATGAATGATGAAAATTCCCAAAAGAGTAATGCATTGAAAATTACAATGGAGATTTAAAAAGGGCTACATAATGGAGAAATAATGGTTCACGGGGATTGGCCCGTTCCTATAAAAGCTGGCATATTGCTGCGGATGAAAAGCTGTGCGATATTTATTTATTTTAGGTTCAGGCAATTTTAAAAGCTCTAATTATTTTGAATTCAGTTTGTATAGGAACGTATTTAGTAAGACTAATGTAAGCATTGTTGTCTCTTTCAAGTAATGTCAAATATCTTTCAAGTTTTGGTTAAATTTTTTTATTACTTTTATTAACATAATACAAAACACGCAAACCTTCAAAACAATACATAACCGTAATAATACGAGTATAAACATAAAATACTTGTACATAAAAATATTCAATATTTATATAAAAATAACTACTAAAAGTCTGGGATATTTATTAAGGATATTTAGATACTTAAATATATATACGTTTTATTTCCACCACTAATAAAGTAAAATACTAGAATATTTAGGATATTCATGCAGGAGATTTAGATACTTAAACCTATATTCGTAATATTTCCACCACTAATAAAGTAAACTACTAGAATATTAAGGATATTCATGCAGGAGATTTAGATACTTAAACTTATGTCCGTAATATTTTCACCACTAATAAAGTAAACTACTAGAATATTAAGGATATTCATGCAGGATATTTAGATACTTAAACCTATATTCGTAATATTTCCACCACTAATAAAGTAAACTACTAGAATATTAAGGATATTCATGCAGGAGATTCAGATACTTAAACTTATATTCGTAATATTTCCACCACTAATAAAGTAAACTATTAGAATATTAAGGACATTTATGCAGGATATTTAGATACCTAAACTTATATTCATATCATTTCCCTCAATAATTTATTCTAATTAACTTGTTAGTTTGTTACTTTTAAAGTGAAATGCTTATTTCAAAAGGAGGTACATTTCTGATTAATTTTACAGGATAGTGAAATTATTAATATACCCATCTTCATTTTTGTTAGGGATATTTCTATATATTTCAGTACAGTTCTCTGCGTTTTCAAACCTTACAATAGTCTCCACTGTTGACACGTTTCGGAGGGATTCCTTTTTCAAAACTTAAAACGTACTGTTCGCCCAAACTTTGACTTCGCTCTTTAGCAAGAGTAGACGTGCACCAATAGGAAGCGACGTCTGGTAGGGGTGGGAGCATGGTTTATAGTATATAAAGACGAACTCATAGTTTGGGTGAACACTACTCTTTTAAATAATTTGGAATCATCATAGATAAGCACCTGACCTTATTCCTCAGCCCTTATCAAGGGTAGAGCTATCCGTGCTAAGTTCTACCCTTTCCTCTGCCGCAGAAGTACCATTCGTCTCAAAATCAGACACCACATGTCCCAAATGCTCCTTCGTCCCGTCCAGCTGCTGTTTGGTGGCCTCTTTGCTCCAACACGTCTCGGAAGGCTCTTGAGTCCTTCCAATTGTCTTCCCTCCAACTCTCCTTGGTTCCTCCAACTCTTCTTGGTTCCTGTCAACCTTCCGAAACTCCCTTTTGCTCCCCATCGCTTGCTTTTTTTTGTCAGATCCCTCTCAGCGATGCTCTTCGGTAGCGCTAAATACTCGTATTACCCACACCTTAGAAATTTGGCAAACTCAGTTGGACCCCCCCCCCCTATTTTCCGTCTTCGTCCCGAAGTCCTTCTCGATCCTCTATAACACCTCTGCAACTCGTACCTCCTCACCCAGCCGTCTACCTCTCGCCTCCTAGAATAGGCTAATAGTTTTATTCTTGATATTCTTAAATTGTAAATAGTGTTTAACTCCTGTTCGTTTATCCCTAATAATCTCATCATGTATCTGTTAAATGTCTCATGTAAAATGCTAGTTAGGTTAAGTTAGTTTAAGATCATCCATTACAACTTTGGTATTCCATTTTAGCTCTAAGCTTTATTACACCATTTTATGTTCCATAAACACCCTTACTACATACATCAATTGACACACACAAAATGAAATATTTCACCAAAATTGACTGACCGACTGGGCGAACAGTATGAAAAAGGAAACACTCCGAAACGCGTCAACAGAGGAAAATATTGTAACGTTAGAATAGGCAGAAAAGTGTACCCAAATATATTTACAGGATAGTATTTTTTATTGTTTAGTAATTTGCACATGCACAAAATCGGGACGAAGTGAATGGTTTTGAAAAAAAATAAAAATGTAAGCAATTATATGGAAGTTCGTTTCTTACCTCCTCGAGGCAGAGCTTTAAAAAAAACTCCCCTTTAGATTTCTGTCACTGAAAGTATCATGACCATAGTAATAGTGAAATAACTGCACTTTTAAAATAAACATATTTTATTTGGAGAGCTGTCAAACATAACCTAACTGACACAAAATACTGTAACGTTCAAGGCCTATTTCACATAGAATTTCCTCTGACTGGTGTTCTGTGCCAGTTGGATCCAATTCAAAATATTCAAACACACTACAGCGTAAATATCTCTCCTTTCTGCGTCATTTTCTGCTGCTTACCTCACTAAACGGTTGTTCGTAGTACATATTGTTTCCCTTTCTGGCTGTACAACCTCCTACGTTGGTGTTTTTTGTTCAGTAATTGTAATGATGTTTTAAAGCATTTTCTCTTTCTTCTCACTCATCCGTCTTTTCGTCTTGGAATTTTGATTTTACACTTTTGTAAAATGCATCTATGTCTTAAATACATACATACATTGCAAGTTTTACTGCGCGTGTGTATTTGTGTGTTTAAATTAATTTTGTTTTCATAAAAATACCTTACTTTATTTTTGGGAGGCGGCTTTTGAAATTATGGTTTCTATAATCTTAAATCTAGTAACTAAGAATAACAAGCTATTAGTGATAAATAGTATATGGTAGAAAAGAGTATAGCCTAGTTACAATATTGAAGAATATATATATATATATATATATATATATATATATATATATATATATATATATATATATATATATATATATTAAAACAACATAGGTTATTCAAATACAAGAATATTTATTAATTTATATCCAAAGCTTTTCGTTGGCAAACAGTACCAACATCATCAGGAATGAAAATTACAATAATCAAATAAATAAGCTTTGGATATAAATTAATAAATATTCTTGTATTTGAATAACCTATGTTGTTTTAAATTATTAAACAAGAAAACGTATTTTATATATATATATATATATATATATATATATATATATATATATATATGATGAATAGTTATTATCTGAAGTACATCCGTTAATTCTGCAGTGCATAAAATCACAGTTCCGACGTTTCGCTAGAATCTCATCCAGCATTGACTCGCTCTTCAACTGTTGTTGGGTTCACCTCGTCAATGCTAGATGAGATTATAGCGAGACGTCGGAACTGCGTTTAAGTATTTTTTGTTACAGAAACAAACAAATTGTGTTTTATTTAACACAATATTTTGCCATTTCTATCGGTCGCGATCTACATATTTAGGATGATGTAGACCTCCCAGTGATAATATATTACAGTTTAAATACGGAGTTTATGCATACATGCCAGGAACCGATTCAGTATCACTGCTACGGATGGCCGCCAAGTTTATTAAATATGTATTTATATTTGTCTCAGTAGATACAATATTTTAAAAACTACTTATAATATTACTTGTGTGTCGAAATTACTTAAATATGTTACCGTAGTAGTACTGAACAATCTAGTTGGTAGTGCTATAACATTTTTACTTTTTTACTAATAGTTTTTTTATTATATAAAGGAAATGTGGATTTATTTTATAACATACTTTATTAACGAATCTATTAGCGATTGTATATTAATTTCCAATTCATATTTTAACTATTCTGTTAAAGACTTTACCCAATGTTTATAATATAAAGTAAAATACAGTACAAAATGTTAAACTTCCGTTGTATACATGCAAAACGTAGAGATGTGTAAAAATATTCCGGACTGCACTCTGTTGGTGACAAATATTTGAAGAACGTCCTCTTGCTTCCAGAGCAGAATCTCTAGTTATACTTTTTTTCATTACATTAGAGACTGGTAAGGGGAGTAGGGAGGGTTTCTGATATGCGATAATCAAAGAGTGAATGCCCACGTTTCGCCTGAGCCATTGGTGAACGCGATTCTGTCAACAAAGGAGATTTCACAAACAGTCGTTTTCCAATTGCGGCAAAGTAAACAAGCTGAAGGCAGACGCATTTGAGAATTAAAGAAAGTGAGTGCCACACAAGGGCTCACTCACTTCTATCTTCTTAACTTTCTCTAGCATTACCTTGCTTATTTAATCTTTAAATATACTCTCGATATGAAAGTTATTTATGTGGGGTGCGTGTGTTTAAAATTTAAAGATAGGCCTATACACACACACACACACACATACATATACATACACACACACATATATATATATATATATATATATATACAGTATATATATATATATATATATATACATATATATATATATATATATATATATATATATATATATATATATATATATATATATATATATAAGATTAAATAATTTACACTAATTACAAGAATAATTTATTGAATAATACACTCAAAGCTTTTCGTTGTTTGACATTACCAACATCCTCAGGAATTACAATACTAAGAATAATAAAAGAACTCAAAGTTCCTGTAATTAGTGTATATTATTTAATCTTAAAAATAATTCTAACAAGAAAACATATTTGATAATCTACATATATATATATATATATATATATATATATATATATATATATGTATATATATATATATAAGATTAAATAATATACACTAATTACATGAATAATTTATTGAATAATACACTCATGCTTTTCGTTGTTTGACATTACCACATCCTCAGGAATTACAATACTAAGAATAATAAAAGAACTCAAAGTTCCTGTAATTAGTGTATATTATTTAATCTTAAAAATAATTCTAACAAGAAAACATATTTGATAATCTACATATATATATATATATATATATATATATATATATATATATATATATATATATATATATATATATAAATATATATATATATATATATATATATATATATATATATATATATATATATATTGTAACGTTTGTAGAAATTATTAATTTAGTTTAAATTTTAAGTTTAAGTTTTAGTTTTAAGTTCTAGCTTACAGTTCAGGCGTAATAATAATCGTCTGTCTGTAACGCTCTTCAAAACTTGAAGGTAGAACTCCGTTACATTAAAATACTTTAAAATACAAAGTTAAATTATTTAAACTAGCAGAGTCTCATTAAATTAATTTTTAAAGCTTATTAAGTTGAAATGCATGGAATCGTGTGCTGGTTAAATAATTACTCTTTTGAATTCAATTGAAGCAAATTACACTCATTTTATTTAACAAAAAAAGTAACAAATTATAATCATGATACAAATTTCTAGACATTGCTTCAGTTATGGATTATTGAACATTTAATATTTGACTTATGAATTTTTACGTATAGCAATCTATCAATAAATCAATCAATGGCAGAAAATGGATCTGTACTCGAGTTTACTTGCTTTTTTCATAATAAAATTTTATAATTCAAGGTGAACACAAGTGCACCAAATGATGCGTAAATTACATTTATATACATATATATATATATATATGTTGAAACGTTAAAGGTTCATTAATTTGAGTTAAACTGTCTAACATTTTAAATTTTGTAATACATCTCTAAAGTTTGAAATCGTCCACTTAGCTGTATTCACATATCGTAGCCTCGCATCCTTCTAGTGGAAAACTCTCAGGAAATATCATCGGTAACTTCAGCGTCCCATCTTTGTACTTGGTTACGTACGCTGTCTTCTACACCATGATTATAATATATTTAAGAAAAGAAAATTACATTCAATTTTGAAAAATAAATAAAACTTCCTTGCTCTCGGATAGGTCCGTGCCCTTTCACATTTTGGCTAAAAGAGGGCTTAAACTATCGTTGGAAGCAACCTTCCCCGCTACCGCGCATCGCATGTGCGCAGACGTACTTTAATTTACTTGTTTTTTGAACTCTCCGACAGATGTCACTATGAACCAGAGATCTCATTAAAAATATTTCTAATACATCACAATTTTTTATATAGTTGTATATTGTTACAATTTTTGAATACATTCTCGTTTGTTTTCTGAAATTGCCAATTTAATATGTAACACCATTTAAAGTGTGTTACATATTTTTCCCCCCTTTTGAAAAAAATTGTGTCATTTCATTTTTTTTACTAAATGTTTTTATCTAATTTAATAATTTATTAATGACTCTTAATTCAGCAACCAAACTATTCTCCTTTAAAAGAAACATATCATAAACCCTTTTATTATTACCTTCATTTCCATAATTAGAACAAACTTAGATTTACTTAAAAAAATTTTTCTATAGGACATTAACATAACATAAACAATATTTACTCTGCTTTTGATTTAAAACCCTTTTTGCAAAAATTCAAATTTCCATGTAAACCTACAATTCACTTATTATCTCCATTGATATTTTATCTTTGACATACATATATTATAATATATTTAATTTAGATTTAAAAATCCTTTAATAAATACTTCTTATTTCAAATTAACTCTTAGAAACTTGTCACATAAATTCTCAATTGATTTATTTTACTACATAAAGTTTTTAAAAACATTGCATTCTTGAAAATATTTTCTTTCAAAATTCAAACTTCTTGTAAATATTTTTATTTCATAAGAACACAATTATATCTCTTCTAATTTCAAAATAACCTTATTTATTCTTAATAAATTTACTATTTATTTAAATTAACTCTTTGAAATTACTATTTATTCCAATTATTCTTTGTTAAAAAATTAACTCGTTCAAAATTACTCTGTTTCAAATTGCTCTTTGTTTGTCAACATTACCTTACATATGCCCTAGGTATATTCTTCACAATCCAATCTCTGGGATTTGTGAATACCGCTTACTTCCTGTAAGCTAAAAAATTTCTACATTATCGACGCTATTTATCTACATATTCTCCTCTCCATTTCACAACTTTTAAGCATGTACCATTGCCTCCTAACCTTTCGTTATCTCTACAATATTTCGTACATCTTATACCTCTTTTGGATTTCAAAACCCATACTTTGAAAATCCAATTACATTATTCTTAAATTAAAACCCATACTTTAATTTAAAAATCATATAGCTAGCATGTTGACACACAAAAGACTATATGTATTCTATTACATCTTAAAACTTCTTTCAAATATTTCTGTAAACAAATTGAATTAATTTTTTTTGCTAAGCTCTTTGTATTTACAAATAAGAATTGAAATTAAACGGAACCTACGCTTGCACATTTATACACAATTTTGTTCAAGTATATAGTCTCTTGATTCCCCACATGTCATTGAATCTGTGTAGTATTGTGTGTTTTGAGATTGTTGTTTAAGTTTCTCTCATGTAGAATGGTATATAGCATGCCAACGTGCACTTTGACATACAATGTGAGTGTTGTCGTGGAGTGTAAATTCTGTACAAAGGCACATTCCTATTTTCCTCGTTAATTTATTCCTTTTTTTAAAAATAAAGCTTGCATATTTCCAAATTTAAAATTTTAAGAAATTTCAACTATTTTAAAAGATAAATTTTGCTTGAAATATTTTTATATGACTATTACACGACTTATACGTTTAAATTTAAATACCTTTAAAATTAACTCATAAATTTATTTTTTTTTATTGAACATTACTTTTAAAATCCTATCACTGTTAACTTCAATTATAATTTTCTTTTTTATTATATTTTAATTCATCTTTTGACAAAAAGGTCTATTTTTAAAGCCATTTTGTTTAATAGAACTGATTTCAGAAAATTAACGAGAATATATTCTTCATACAGGAAAGTCAAGCAAACTCGAAATGTTTAAACACGCTTTATGCAAACATTGGACTTGCACCTGTGTAAACATTGTACTCTACAACTGTCTTTCAGGGCCATGCATAAACTTACAAAAAATATCTAAACTTTTACTACGCACGTTATGACTTATATTTTAAAGAACAATAGTATCTGACCTTGATACTCTACACTTTACAATTCAAGTAAAAACAGGTTATAACTGGTTTCTCCCCTATCTTTACAAAACTGTTTACACAATCCACAAGCCACATTCTTTTACGTTCAAATTATATATTTTAAAATAACTTCTACTGTTAAATGATTAATGAATAAGTTTTTACCTTTTTGAATGTATTTAATTAAATCGGTTATTTGCAGCCATTTTTAATTTTCTTTCAGCCAACACACAAAGTTACATTTCAAATTAAGCTGATTTAATATCTACAAGGTTTTTGCAGAATTTTAGCCTTAAAGCAGAGTTGCGCATTTGTAACGTTTGTAGACATTATTAATTTAGTTTAAATTTTAGGTTTAAGTTTTAGTTTTAAGTTCTAGCTTACAGTTCAGGCGTAATAATAATCGTCTGTCTGTAACGCTCTTCAAAACTTGAAGGTAGAACTCCGTTACATTAAAATACTTTAAAATACAAAGTTAAATTATTTAAACTAGCAGAGTCTCATTAAATTAATTTTTAAGGCTTATTAAGTTGAAATGCATGGAATTGTGTGCTGGTTAAATAATTACTCTTTTGAATTCAATTAAAGCAAATTACACTCATTTTATTTAACAAAAAAAAATAACAAATTATAATCATGATACAAATTTCTAGAAATTGCTTCAGTTATGGATTATTGAACATTTAATATTTGACTTATGAATTTTTACGTATAGCAATATATCAATAAATCAATCAATGGCAGAAAATGGATCTGTACTCGAGTTTACTTGCTTTTTTCATAATAAAATTTTATAATTCAAGGTGAACACAAGTGCACCAAATGATGCGTAAATTACATTTATATATATATATATGTTGAAACGTTAAAGGTTCATTAATTTGAGTTAAACTGTCTAACATTTTAAATTTTGTAATACATCTCTAAAGTTTGAAATCGTCCACTTAGCTGTATTCACATATCGTAGCCTCGCATCCTTCTAGTGGAAAAGTCTCAGGAAATATCATCGGTAACTTCAGCGTCCCATCTTTGTACTTGGTTACATACGCTGTCTTCTACACCATGATTATAATATATTTAAGAAAAGAATATTACATTAAATTTAGAAAAATAAATAAAATTTTCTCGCTCTCGGATAGGTCCGTGCCTTATCACATTTTGGCTAAAAGAGGGCTTAAACTATCGTTGGAAGCAACCTTCCCCGCTACCGCGCATCGGATGTGCGCAGACGTACTTTAATTTACTTGTTTTTTAAACTCTTCGACAGATGTCACTATCAACCAGAGATCTCATTAAAAATATTTCTAATACATCACAATTTTTTATATAGTTGTATATTGTTACAATTTTTGAATACATTCTCGTTTGTTTTCTGAAATTGCCAATTTAATATGTAACACCATCTAAAGTGTATCTAAAGTATATATATACATATATAAACTATAATATTGTATAGTATCTATGTATGTAATGTATAGAATACTATAATGTATTCATGTGTATCTATAAAGAAATAAGACAATTTACAAAAACAAGAATAATTTATTGAATATGCAATTTAAAGCTTTTCGTTTGCAAACAGTACCAACATCCTCAGGAATACTAAACTAAAGACTTAAAATCAATCATACATTTGGAAACTAGATCACAATAAACAGCGTTGCCAAATTTATTACAATGTTGTTAAACTATTACTTTGCTGCCCCAAAATTACTGAGTATAGTATCGAATTTAGATTTTACTTGTATTTGTTCATTTATTAACTTATTATTAGTATTATATTTATGTATTTCTAAAGCCTCAGAATTGTATATTCAATAAATTATTCTTGTATTTGTAAATTGCCTTATTTCTTTATGTATATATATATATATATATATATATATATATATATATATATATCGCAATATTTATATTATATGTATTCTTGTGTATTAATAAAGAACTAAGTCAAAATACAAATACAAGAATTATAATTGAATTTACAATTCAAAGCTTTTCGTTGGCTAACAATACCAACATCATCAGGAATATTAAACAATTAAAATTAACATATGTGCAAATTAGATAAAATAAATAGCTATGCCAAATCAATTACAATATTGTTAAATTTTTATTATTATTATTTTTTTAAAATTTTATTTATTTATTTTTTTTTTGCTGCCCTAACATTACAAACACTGAATATATTAACAAATTGAGATTTTACTTGTATTTGTTCATTTATCAACTCATTATTAGTATTACATTAATGTATTTCTAAAGCTTCATAAATATTCATTCGCAGGCCTTTGTTAATTTCTTTTACAAGTATCATATTATCTATATTAGGAAATATGTGATTATTATTAATACAATGACCAGCAAAATTTGATTTATACATTTCTGGTTTTTTATATGCATTAAAATGCTCTTTATATCTATCTTCAAGTTTTTTCTTAGTTTGTCTAATATAAACTTTATTACAATAATTACATTCTAATTTATATAGGCTATACAGTTTTTTTCATGCATATTAATAATATTATTATATTCATTATATTTATTCATTTATTATTAGTATTATATGCCAATTTTATGTTGCTACCTTTAAACAGTTTTGTGATATTTTTTATTTCATTACCAAAAAATGTAAATGAAGTCCATATGACATTTTCATCATTATTTTTGAAAATTAGATTATTATTTTGTTTCTTTAAAATATTATAATTAAGTTTATCAACAGTTTTCTTTTTATAGCCATTCTCAATTGCAATTTGAGAGATAATGTTTTTCTCTCTTATTAAAAAAACATTATCTATAAATTATTATCCTGGATTTGACCCGCTTAGTAGGCAAATGTTGGTCAATTCAGAACCTTCTTGTTGAAACAACAATATTAAAAAGAATTTTGTAATATGCTGGTATAAAAAAAAAACACAATTTGATGTTACTAGCTTTATCGATTATTGTATGTCGCATTTAAAAGACTGTGAATTACACAGATCTATACAATTTAAAATTCTTCTAAATATTATTTTAGGTATTTGCGGTTTGCAAGTAAAACCAAAGCAATATTGTGCTATATCTTATCTTGATACAGCTATTTCTATCCGATAATCCGAGCTAGTTTCAAATAGCATAAAATAGCGTGGGTATAAGTTATTAAAAAAAAGTTCAAATGAAATTTTGATTTACTTTAATACATTATTATTATTTTGCTGCGAATTTGCAAAAAAACATTAAATTTACCTTTACGATAGTTATTTTATTGCTGACCACACATGGATTTAAATGTTTTGGTTTCACAAGGATTTGCAACAGATATTTTCATAAATTTAATAGAAACCATTGGTTTTTAAATGGGTTTTTAATATCTAAATCCCTTAAAATTATTGATTCATAAACTTGAGAAACATATCATTAAAACAGAGCTTTATATTCCAGTTGAAAATTAATCACGAATGGTAGTTGCGCTATAATAAGTTCGTCCGGCAAACATGTATGTGGGAATTTAAACACGCACACTTCGCCTATAACAGATAATGTCAACGGCATACTCTTGTTATTAATCGAAATCACTATCTAAACAGATCAGATGGCTTGAGGTTTTACACTGCGGGTCGTGGACATACAAACGTGAGCACAGAGGATTAGATGGGATACAGCTCGAGACGGGGTAGTTTACGTAGCCATGAAGACAAACAAACCGCCACACTGCCCCCATTACCTTCGTCCAATCAGTAGTGTCTATTTTATCCCTTCCTTCTTAGTGCCACGGCTACATTCCAGTCGGGAAAACCAATATAAATTCCCGCCGAGCCTTCACGGAATCAGATTCAGTTTTAGTGTAACAGGTTTCCAGACGGAGCTTAGGACTTATTGATTACGTCAACGCGATAGAGTAGGCAGTGGTTCTGTGTGTATTGCTACCACTGCATTACACCT
This sequence comes from Prosapia bicincta, assembly GCA_036971475.1. Classification (NCBI taxonomy): domain Eukaryota; kingdom Metazoa; phylum Arthropoda; class Insecta; order Hemiptera; family Cercopidae; genus Prosapia; species Prosapia bicincta. Next base: position 146,724 of record JBAIZL010000031.1, on the reverse strand, counting down.
GTACAGTCTGATTTAAAAGTTACAACAATGCATGGTGTACGATGAATGATAAAATTAAATGGGTTTTTTATATTTATTATAGTTATGATTCAAACTTATAATTAAAATTCTGATAAATATAATTATATTGTGAATAAAACTAGGTAATATCTTTTGTTATCCCTAAAAAATAATACAATATATTCATAATTGTCTGGTTCAATTTACTTGAAGATTTCACTTTGCAAAACTGTTTTAATTTCTTTAAATGACTTTTGTAATTTTTAAGTCATTGTTTAAGATGATTTGAACAACTTTTTTTTTAACATTATTGACTTTAGAATTTCATACACGCGGAAACAAGTTTAGAATGATTGGGTAATTTAGTTTCTACTTTATAACCTAGGATTATCAGAGTTTATATGTTACTTTATTACAGCTATAAGATAATATTTGTGTTTAAGCTTAGACCTCGCAGTAAAACAGAAATGTATTGCTTATTTGCCTTTCTTGCCCCTGTTAATTTCATTGCTAGTTTAATGAAATATATATTTTGAAGCAATTGTTTCTTGTATACAATTATTATATATTTAAATTATGTTTGATTTTATAGTGACAAATTAGTTGTTTTATGAAACTCTCGTGGGAAATTTTAATAATAAAATATAAATAATATAAAACGTTTAAGAAATACAACATTTCTTACGCATTAGAGCGTTGAAACATTTGAACAAAAGTTCGTACTAAAAATATATAAAAGCAATAGAACATAAACATCCCAAAACAATACATTTTGAAAAAACTGTCTCAATAACAAAATATTTCACCGTAATTATTTAATTTTCATGTTTAATAAAGATAAGATCCTAATATATACTACTCGTTACTTAAATAATGTTATGTATTTAACTTATATATAGTTTCTCCTCAAGTAATAAAAGTATTGTAGTTAATTACTAATATTATTTTATACGATAGAAAACATTTCTTGCTTTTTGAAATATTTATATATTTTTATTTTCTACGGCTTTTAAGATCTTGTAATTTCTAAAATATAAAACATGTTACACAATTGGATGCCCGAATAGACCTACTATTTCTATTTTTCTCAGAAAAATTAAACTTTTTTAAAATAAAAATTATTAGAAATATGTTCGATCAGACGTAGTTTTCAAAAGAATAGACATTTTAGATCTTTTAAAATTTAATTGTTTATTTTAAACACATATTCATTCTCTAAGATGTTAAAAAATAAACGGAATAGAAATCGAAAGTAGGCCTACTGTATGTTTAAGTAAAAACTTACCAAACAACCAGGTAAAAGCAACATTGAATTCTATTCCTATTTAACCTAGAATATTAAGTCTTGCCCGTACATGAGCTACAACCCTGTCTATATATGTTAAACTTCAGAACAACTAGCAGCCTCTTGCTAAATAATTTTTTACCTAAACTTTTCACTAGTCTTGTGTCTTTCGTAAGACGTTTTAATAATTACCGTATCGTAAAGGGAGTTATACTTTTGCTAAGAAGACCAGCGTAAAGAATACAATAGTTTGGTGTATTGATGAATAGTCGCTGAGTTGTTGCAATGTTATTGTATACGAGAGAGGGAAAAAAGACCCAGGAATTTGTTTCACGTCAGGCATTTAAAAGTTCCGTTGTACTTCAAACTTCAGCGCTGCTACTGCAGTGGTAATGAACACTGAATTATAAACGTTAAAATCTCTGTTGTTAAATCGTAAATGATTGGGCTGCTATAGATCTGGGTCAGGAGAACCGTTAGTGTGAACAGGTCTATAGAATTGAAAAAGAACTGTGCAGTTTAATGAATCTCTGGAAGTATTTATAATAAGGGTATATAGTTTCGGTAAAGGAAATTAAAAGAATGGGAAATGTTTGGAAAAGGTTAGGCTTTGAAGAACTGTAAATACATGAAATTGAAAGACATTTGAAGTCGATTCCAGAAGACCATCCTGAATGGTTAAAATGATAGGGAAATGTGTAGTTGTAACTTTCAAAAGTGAACGAATTAATAAAATTTCAAGGTTAATCAAGATTACTACACTTAATAAAGGTTTAGTTAGGGAAAGCACTTCGATGAAAAAAACTGATACTTGACGAGCTTAGTATGTTTGCATATTTGGGGTTTAGCCCGAAAACACTTTAAAATCATTTTTAAAGCGAGTACCTCGAATTGAATATTTCAAAGTTTTTCACGAACACTCGAACGTAAGTAACAAAGTATGTTAATAATATTTTTATAATAAAGTGCGGTTGAATCACAAAAAGGAATAATACAAAGAACGCACGGTGAAGTTCAAATAAAGATCATAATTTAAATAAAATGAGATAAAGGTTCATGCTTTGAACAGCCTAAAGTCAAGTCTGTTTTAATTGATACTTTTTAAAATAATTAATGAAATAAGCATCAAAACGAAAAAAACAGTTTGGTTGGAAGAGGTATTACGAAGGTGTCGGTAGAAGGTTCTAGCAGGAACTAACTACCCTATGTAAAACTAATATTGTGACGGGAAATCACCGGATTGCGTTTTTGGTAATTCGATGCGACGTCGAATCGAAATTTTCAAAATTTCAGGTTCTGCGCCCACTATAACAACACTGGCATGAGGTCGAACCTCCTCTCATTATTATTGGATAAAGAATTACAATCTGAGTATGAAACTGATGCTGTAAAGTTCATATCGGTTCATTTTATTTAACTTCCAATATATATATATAAATATCGCAATGTGTATTGTTGTGTATTAATAAAGAACTAAGTCAAAATACAAATACAAGAATTATAATTGAATTTACAATTCAAAGCTTTTCGTTGGCTAACAGTACCAACATCATCAGGAATATTAAACAATTGTTAATTAAATAACAATTTAAATAATTAAATAAAAAATTAATTGTTAATATTAAACAATTGTATAATACTCCTGATGATGTTGGTACTGTTAGCTAACGAAAAACTTTGAATTGTAAATTCAATTTTAATTTTTGTATTGGTATTTTGACTTAGTTTTATATATATATATATATATATATATATATATATATATATATATATCACTTTCACTTATGTACTTAAACAAGAATCTTACTTGGTATAAATACCAATATATACTTAGCTTAAATACCAAGTAAGATTCTTGTTTAAGTACATAAGTGAAAGTGATAAGTGAATACAAGAAAACAGTGTTGCATATTTACAAATATATATATATACACACATATATATTCAGCAACAATGTTTTCTTGTATTCATTTATCATTCACACTTTAATGTACTTAAAGTACATATCTTTTCGGTATATTTGCGAGTCCTCTATCGAGTACTTTTAATATTGTGCTCTCATTTTCATTTTTTCTTGAAAGAGCACGTAATTAATCTGTGCACTTATCCACGTCCTCCTAAAATCCTTTCACACCTCAGGAGGGCTGGCCATTTAGTTTGAGAAACCCTTTTAACTTTAAGAATGTTCTAGAAAGGACACCAGAGGGGATTAGAACGATGTCCGCTCGTATGGTTTGAACACGACTCAGGGAAAAGCCGAATACAAACCTAATCATAGAAAATGTTACTAACAGATGATTTCTAAATTAGAGAGCACGAAAGACATTTATACGCACAATCAAACTGTGATTGAATTATTAAAGTCGGTATAAAAATCTTCACCAGCCTCAGGACACTTAGTTTGGCACTGATAACAATGGAATGTTATTTTAAACATAAAATAAAGTTCCGAATTTAGGTAAATAAAGCTTAACCCTATACATTATTATTATTACTAAAACTCGGAGGGAACTTATCGTTGTAGAGAACTTAGCTGCAGCCTTTGTACTCTCTTCCCATCCCTACCACAGGACTAGCTTAGTGGATACCTACCTCTTTGTAAAAATTAAGTACCCACCTGATGCTGAATCTTCTGATATCCTCTGGTGTACATACCTGCCAGTCAAACCACTTTCTCCTTGCAGCTACCAAAGCAGGACACTCACAGAATACGTGGATTGGGCTTTCTTCTTGGTCCTCGTCGCATCTCTTGCACACAGGGGACCAAGATTTTCCAATTTTGTATTGGAACCCCCTCAGATTCCCATGGCCTGTAACCAGCTCTACAGTAGCTCTGTGTTGATGTCTACTTAAGGAGAGTAGTTCTTTGCCCCACAAATCTCCTGAGTAACCCCACAGTACCTTAGATTTGCTACACCCCAAGGTTACATTCCATTCTTCCCTGCACAACCTGTCTATATGTGCCGTAATCCCCTTGCGCCCCTCCTGAGGCGGAATGTCCACTGCCCTCAGCAACGGACCTTGAGTTATACACCCTTTATGGACCCTAATTTACAAACATTAAACCCTGTATTGTCACTAACTAGAAGTTAACCAAAGAGTCTAGTTCCGACGACGATTTTGTCGCGTTCAGTGATGATTTTAAACGGAAATGTTATCAATTTAAATTATCTGTTACCAATTGAGTGTTCTTGATAATCAATTGAACACCATCCTCGAAAATTTGACATCTTCCATCAATTTAAACATAGAATTGTTATTCCATATACAAAAAACATATCTGTTTCTCACGCAGAAGTGCGTGAATTTACTTTTGCATCATATAATTTACCAACGATTTTATAAATTCGTTTTACAAAATATTTAAAGGAGGACGTTTTAGTAAATTTTTAAATTACTATTTATTAGGGATATACTGGTTGAATTTAATAATAAATACATAAACACCTCTTAACCACAAAGTTTCTTTATTTTCCCCTTATTTACATTTCAGAGAAGTAAACATTCTCAGAGGGATAAGATACAAAGACTGTCTTAGAGTCTTTGAATGTTATCCCTCTGAGGATGGTTACTTGGTAACTGAAATGTACATAAGGGAAAAATAAAGAAGGTTTGTGGTTAAGAGGTGTTTATGTATTTATTATTAAACTGTTAAATAGTGATAATTTAATAAATGGATAAATATTTATAATAATTAAATTGTAAATGTTTATTTTTATATTTACATAATTAGTATGAATTTAAATTACTATAAGAACTACCTTTCTAAAGTGTCGAATGTAAGAGATATTTTTAAAACGGAATTTAATTTTGAATCTCAGCAGTCCTCTATTGCGTCTACCTATTTAGGTTTTACGTTACATAAAATGTTCGCCTGTAATGTAAAACTTTGTAACGTGAGGTTGGATAATTGAATGCAGGTGTATACAATATGGCGCGGCAGTAGGCAATCATCCAGCGAACGTTTTTAGGAATAACCGTCCCGAGTCGCTGGATAATACCCTACTAACTCTGGATATGTCTCTTGGGCATTATTACAGTAACTGGCCTTCTAACAATTTGCATCCACGAAAAGTTCTTATGGGATTTTGTTTCTCCTACAATCTTTACACAACGTGTTCTTAAGAACGAAATAAAAACAAAAACGTCGTCGAAAAGAGGCCCAGTTTAATCATAAAAACAAATTATTAATGTAATTTTTAATAATGGATTTTTTATAAGATAACGTACCAAACATTATATTGTACATAAATGAATAACTTTAAAGCTATATGCAGAGTGTACAATTTTACAAAACACACGAAAAAATAAATCTGTTAGAATATTTCAGAAAATACCTTGTAGTATCAATGAACTTAGTGTTAGTACAATAAATGCATATATATATATACTGTATATATATATATATATATATATATATAAATCTTTGTATGAATGTATGAGTCTTATTACTAAACCACTGATCCGATGACCATAAACTGTTGGGAAATTGTTGAAAACATTCCTGGGAAGGTATCTGGCATAGTAGGTCTTAGAAGCGTAGGCAGGGGGGCATATGGAGCCACGTGACTCCCCCAAACCATTTAAGTTTTAGGTAAGCTAGGGTTTTAGCAAAGCAGCTTCCCAACGATATAACAATGTTTTTAAACATGTAATTTTTAAGTGACAAAATAGCATAAAGTATGATTTTCAATCTTAATTCACCTGAAAACATTTCATGGGATTCATTTAAAACTTTGCTAAACAATTCTCAACAAGTTTAATTTAGTTACAAACACATTTCTGTATTTTTATCATTGTTAATAAAATACTACGTTACGTTTAGCTAACGTTGAAACCCGATTCATTGACTTTTAGGCGGTACGAAGTTCGCTGGGTTAGCTAGCTAATATATATATATATATATATATATATATATATATATATATGTATATATATATATATATATATATATTAGAGCTAATAAGAATATCATTTTCCTTTTCGGTGTCAGTAATGATGAATTGCGTAGTACATCAACATTTAATATATGTTTAAGTTTTACTTTATCATGTTGTGATTTCTTGTGATTTTAGTTAAGAAATGTAATGATAAATCTGATAATACGATTACGTTACATTCTTATGTCATGTTTTTATAGATTTAAGGATTTTTGAACAATCTTTTAATATTTTAATTTTAATTCAGTTAATTTAGTGACTTGAAAGATCTTTAATATTTCAATGGAAATAGTCAATCATATTTTGCATTTTTAGTTCTATTATTTCTTATTGTAATAGTGCAAGTTTTTAAATAATATTTTAGCTATTTTGGTTTGGATTTTATATGTGTATGTGTTTTTTTTTTGTATTCATAGTTGGATGATTTAGTCGCAACGTTAAATTCATATTCAATATACGATAGCCTCTCACACAAACACGCACGCATATAAATGTAAAGATGGTGAAAGAAAGATAGCGAGGGTATTTAGATTTACCTAAATTTATTTCGCAAACAAGTTTTTATACGTGGTGCAAATTTCCTTTGTCTTTAGTAAGATAACTGATGGTATTAATATTCCAATCATTAGGGCAATAGCAAAAGCCTGCTTTTAATTTAGAACAATTCTGAATTAAATTTCCCGGAATGTGTCTTTATGTTTTTGTGCAAAGAACATAATTAAAAGGAGGACAAAAACAATGCGCGTAATTAAACATAATACTTGGCTGCTGTTAGGGAACAAAGGAGCCTGCAGTGCGTATAAAGTGCGTTCGGAATGAATTCATTTACGAGGAAACTGCAGACAGCTCCGAAAGGCGCGCGGCTAATGGCTAATTCAGGGCAAGTGCAACAGATGTCGAGACTTTAAATTCTGTATAATTTGGCAGCAGCTTTACTTTAGCTGCGATTCATTCCATCTTTGAATAAAAACCTCCGACCAAAGTTTAAATATTAGGTTACTGTTATATGACTTAATTTGTCCTTTATACAACACACAGCCGTTAAATATTGTCTGCGGATTATTTTTAAAATTAAAAAATGGGCGCCGTTTTGTTTTTATTTTTCACCTAATTATGTTATTCATGTAATTTTTTTACGAAAAGGCAACCACGTGTCAACGTCAAGTATAACTGAAAAATATAAACTTGATGAAGTAACGGTAACATTTTTCCTTCCAAAGGAGGTATTTAGTAATACAACAGAAGATGTATTTTACAATTTTAAACCTTTTATTTCTTGTTTCCCAAACAGTAGTCAAAGTGCTAATATTTATTTTATTTTGGAAAAGCTTTGGAAAATATATATTGTTTCAAGATATATTCTTGTATTCCAAATATTTTAAATTATTAACTGTGGTACTAGAGAACATACCACCCTCCATATATATATATATACAATTAAATGACACCCTCATAAACCAGAATTTTTATTTTATTTTTTTTTATACATTGAAGCTTTTTGCTGATTTGTATCAAATTTGTTAAAGTACCTTATAGTTCTATGGCTACATTTGGACGTTCATACAAATATTAAATTATATATTAAATACAAATATTAAATGAAATAATTTGGATGTAAGCGGTATTTATAGTATAATATGTACAAAGTGTCAAACAATACCATGTAGAACCAACTAAAAATACAATAAAAAAGACGTATAAAGAACATTTAAAAGCTTGAAAAACCTAATATATATACATATATATATATATATATAAATCAAATTTAGCAACACATTGTTTAAATAATAAACATGATTTCCCAGATATACATATTATCACGTTAATTAAACATGCTCAAAAAGGTTTAAAATGAATATCATTAAGAATTTAGAAATATATAAAAATAATATTAAACATACACTTATTGAGGAGCATGTACAAATAAAGTCTAAACATAATACTATTTTTAGCGTATTCAATGAAATCTTAAGAATAAAGGACTAAAGTAAATAAATAATATTGAAATTGTTTAATCAAGGAAGTAAGATATAAATAATTAATATTTTAAGGATTGTACGATTATATTAACAGTCCAGATGTAGTCATAATAAAACACAATAAAAACTATAAAGGATTTTCAACATTTTGATAATGATGATACTGTCATACGATAAAAGCTTAAATGTAAGAAAAAAAATAAAATAAAAATTCTGGTTTATGAGGGTGTCATTTAATTGTATATATATATATATATATATATATATATATATATATATATATGTATAAAGAACTTAGTCAAAATACAAATACAAGAAATATAATTGAGTTTACAAATATTTTTGTATTTGTATTTTGACTTAGTACTTTATTAATACACAAGAATACATATTGCGACATATATATATATATATATATATATATATATATATATATATATATATAATATATATATATATATATTAACATAAAACATTTATGTTTTCTACGTAGATACCGTTTCGTTTGAGTTCACTGAAACATGTTACAACTTTAGTTATTCTACTAAATAAAATCATAAAAATAATATAATTTATTATTAATGTTATAAAATATCAATTATAAAATGCAATTATAAATAAATTATTTTTTTAAATAGAATAAATATGTAGTATTTGAAAGACATTAAATTTAATGTTAGATTTTCTGGACTTTAATAGTCAAACAATGGCATTGATACTTATTAAATTGACCTTTATTACACTAAGCATAGTTTCACTAACTTATATTTTAAATGTTAGATATTTCATGAATTGCCAACCAGTTTCAATAATTTCTCAATAAAACAGTAATATAATCAAATATTTTTAACTTTATGTAAGTCAACCAGGGACATTAGTTACGTTCTACTAAATATAAATTTATATAAATAATTTCTTTTGCAATAATTAATTATATATTTAATTTTTAGTTGATATAAATAAAGTAGCATAACATATGCGTTGAAACAGGTGTTTTGACAAAAGATCTAAGCATAAAATAAGCTTTTTTATGTAATCATATAGTCACTTACTTTATGCTAAATGGGATGAAATAATTAAATTGCATACGTCACCCCTTTTGTGAACAATTTTTTTTTCATATAAATCAAAAATATTATTTCGATATATTTAATTATTTTTGAAAAACCTCCAACATAAATTGTCAACCACTACACGTGAGTGTGAACTAATAGAAGAAGTTGAATAACCAGAAAGAAATCTTTATACATTAAAGACTATCCTAAATCTAATAATATATTATTAATATTTTATATTACATGTATTTTATCTCTTGGCGTGAGGTTACTGTGAAGTGGCTTGTAATTTAATAAACTCAGTTGTTGACATTTATTTTACCAAATTTAGGTTTTTAATAATTATTAATTCCATTAACTGGTACGTATTTCGAATGGACAGCTTGGGCGATCTTCATTCTACCTGTGAGTTGACGTAGTGATGCAATTTGTGTCCAAAGAAATATTTCTTTTATCATTTCATCTCCGGCTGTAATGGTTAGACTCCTTCTTCAGCTCCTAAAACTGCTGCTCTCCTCTCATCCAGAACCCTCACTTTTTTCCAGCTCCCCGAACCATTGCCTACTCCAACTTCCCGACCTTCTCTCCTTGAGTGCCGAACCCTACCTGCCCTTTTCTTTCTTTACTCATTATTCTCTCCTTCCTTCAATCGCTTCCTTTTCCCATTTCTTTCTTGTTCTTAATCTAGCCAATCTTGGGGGGACTTGCAATATATTTTTAGCGGGACTCAAGTATTATCCCTCTTTCGAAAGGGACGATAAAGTACGCTCTTGTGTTACTATCCCTCTTGTGAAAAGTACGGGTTTTAAAAATAAAAAGAACCAAAGACTTATGGGTTTGCCTCTCATCAATTCACCGCCCACCCAGATTATTGATACAGTTCCTAGATTAGACATTCTTCATCTTCTTCTTCCATCGTGCTACAGTCCAATGTGGAGCTTGACCTCCTCAATGAGCTTTCGCCAGGTAACTCGATCCTGTGCTGCCGCTTTCCAGTTCCTCACATTCAGCAGGGTTCTGTCATCCTGAGCGTCGGAATCCATCTAAGTCTAGGACGCCCTTTTGCTCTCATTTTATAGATAGTTCCACCTAACAGGCTTCTTGGTATATCACTCTCCTCCATCCGGGCCACAAGACCTCCACAGAGCAGTTTTCCAATAGTTTAGAAATTACTATATCTAAAAATTAGAGCTCCTAGTTTAGAAATTTCATAATTCGGAATTTTTTATACTGTTATCTTTTAAAATACCGCACACAGATTCCTTGAACCTACATAATTAGTATGGGTCGAAAGCAATGTTTATTTTGTCTTACTATCTACATTTGAACGTACTAACGTTTCCTAGTCTTGGAAAAGTTCAGGGACAGAAGCATCATTGGCTGAGTGAGGGATAGGCTGATTTCGCTAATTTGGCCGCCTTTTCATTCCCTGGAGTTCCAACGTGGCTTGGAATCCACTGCAGAGTAAGTTTCCAACCCCTTTCAGAGAGATCACTTAGTAGAGCGCGACAGTTGAAAGTTCGCTTGCAATTGGTGTCAGTGTTGGTGGAGAGGGCCGTGATTGCAGATTGAGAGGCAACAAAAAACACAGCTTTTTGGTAATCTCTCAATGAAGTTAGTTTTCGAGCAGCTTCATAAACAGCCGCTATTTCCCCGTCATAGTTGCTCAGGGGAAAACCCACTGCGGCGCACCCTGTAAAGAGTGGGGAGGGGTAGCCCGTTCCTGTACGGCCAGTGGCAGAATCACACGATCCGTCAGTGTAAATGTGCAGCCAGTCGGAGGGTGGGTATCGCATGTTGATGGTTTCAAGACCTGCCAATCTGAGTTCGACTTCAAGGGATGAGTATTTTGGGATTGTGTGGCCGGAAAGATACAGACTTTGCTGGGGAAGGCGGCTGAACATGCGGGTTACGGAAAAGATTGGCTCTGAGTTGCCTGCGGGGTTGTTCAGTTCTTTAAGGAGCTCTTCAATGCCCTCTAGAAAGGCGTAGTTTTAGTTTTTAATCTCGACGTAGGAGTTTTGTAAGTGCCCAAGAATATATATATTACAGGGATATATAAATTTTCAGTAAAATAAACGTCGAAAAAATTCGTGATAGGCTTTAACAATAATTACTTGATGGTAATTTAAAAATCTTCATATTGTTAAAATATAAAAAACCTTACATTTTATTATTAAAATACACGAAATTATTACAAAATTGTTACAATAATTCAAATGCAAATGTAAACTCTCACTCCCCTCTGTCATCACACATATCCTATCTCTGTCTGTTTCATCTGTTCAAGAATATTTAGAAATATTAGTTTGCATTGTGAAAGCGTAAAATCAAAGGTATATTAATTTAAACTTTATTTCCTTGTAATTTTATTAAATTTGTTAATAATGGAAACCGTGTTTTCAAGCGACTTCATTTCTACAAGCTGGAATGGCTTACATAGCAATCGTCTGCATACACATTATGTATATCATCTAAGTAGAAAAACGTCTGTATGTTTTTCGGGAAGGAATTTAATTAAATTCTTCACGAACATTTCGTTTTTTTAAATTTTACAATATTCTTTTTTAAAAACATATATTTCTTAGCCCTTATAGGGGGCTTAGCCCCTACGTATTTCAATATTTGGAATTCTATTTGTTCTATGTAAAGAAAGGGTATTTATTTCTAAAACCGAAGCTACGTTTACATTATTGAATACCAAAAATAAAGCTCCATCATTCAATTCTCTTTTATCATTGAAGTTATATAAATAAATTTAATACTTGTGTATACAAAGTTCTAATTTCATGTCTTGGAATTGAATGAGATGTTACGCTATGCTGTCTGTCAGAATAATGTACGCTACGGAAGCACAGGTTAAGCTGGAATGTATTCTCGTCTTTTAAAAACAATATAACAATATAAATTTATGCAGTTAATAACAAAAACCTTTTAATAGTTGGTGAAAGTCCACTGAATGTCAAGGGAAATTTTTGTTCTTTATTTTTAAAAATTTTATTATGTAATAATTAAAGGAAAATGTTTTAAAAATTTTAACAGTAGACCTATTGCCTAAATAAAACTACTAATTGCTGTTCTACTAAATATAAGCCAGTTAAAAATATGATAGTTACATTGAATTAATTGTTATTAATAATATCTTCTCTTCAATAACGTTAATGCTAGGAAATTAAATTAGTATTCATATTGAAATTCCCATCATGTTAGAAAAATGATTCTTGCTATTCACTCTATATAATTAGAAAGTATTGTTGCAATTAACTTTTTTAATGCTCCCATATAACAAAATAATAAAATATAATTTAAGGTTTTTATTTATAGGTTAGGTTTATATTTTTCTAGTCGTTATGCCCCTTTTTACCTTAATCTATTGTTTACAGTTAATTAGCATTTTATAATAAATAGATTTTTAAATTGGGGGCGAGGGAAATATAATCTATTAGAATGGGATGGAAAGAGAGGATGAAATATTTTTAACAAATAATGTAATAGTTTAAGTAAATTAATATACCTAGTTTTGTGTACTTTGATGTTAACAAATAGATATTTTTGCCTAAATAATATCTAGTAAAGGAAGGAAATGGGCTGGCAGGATCACCACAACAAGGATCTTATTCTCACTTAATGATAAATAAAATTAACGAAACAGGTCGTATAGCGTGGACTACGTAACCGTGAACTTGGCCTTGAGAGATCGCAGTAGGCGAGGCGATAGGTAGAGATTCAGAATAAATACTTTCCTACAAACATGATAAGGACTGTCAAAACACTGACTTTCGTGAGACGGTCGATACTAAATGAATTCCATTATAAATTAGCTTCGGTATGAAATAACAAATATTCTTGAAATAGGTGTAGGCATATCGGATGCAGAAGCTGTTGATGTATAGAGCATTCTGTACATGTGACATGTTTTAAAAAGTGGTAGTACATGAGAATCATGCAAGGCCAAGTGCACGGCTATGTTTTCCGCACTATATAGCTGGTCACACATATGCTGTCGCTCGACCTCGAAGGGCGAGCACAGGCTGGGTAGAGGGTAGACGAAGCAAAAGATTATTCCACAGACATTTCAATATGAGGCATAGTATTTATAATAGAATAATGTAGATTTGAAAGGCCAAAAGGCCGCTATAATTTTTTTAATATTTTATTTGTCATATTAACCAAATCATTTACATAAAGTTTAAAAAAAGTTTAGTTATATTAGTTTTCTAAGCCACTGCAACGCCGACAATTTCTTAAGGATGGCTTTTGATGCAACTCGCACTACAAAAACTAATGTTTTTTAATAGGGCTAGCTTTTTGTTTTTTGTCGATCGATCGCGTGGCAGCTTACGAGTGAACAGTTATACAATCCCAACGGAAGATAGAAAATATGGCACTTTCAAGGTCAAGACTCAACAAGCACTAATGTTATCAACTATAGGAATCTATTTTGAACGCAATTCATGGCATAATGAGTAAATACTTATCTACGCCCAGCATAGAGAACTCTACAGTCCCTGAGATACCATTTATTAAACCAATGACGTTCAGTCTTTTATTTGTAATATATCTTTCTCCCCACAATCTTACCCGCAAATCGCTAATAATCAAAATACTATGGTTCGTCCTGAAAACATCGAATTAGTATGATAAAGTAGATCAATTAGTCCAAAAAAAGTAATTGAAAATAACCTTTAAGTTGTTTAAGTTATAGTTCTTGGCTCGTAATTGTAACACAATAAATGTTTCCATAAAATTATAACAAATATTCCATTGATTAAGTTAGAAGCTCCTGAAAAAATCCCATTTTAAAGAAGAGCCTATTATGAGGTTTGGTATTGTCACGACGCAAATTTGCATTTGAAACAAAAAGTTTTTTATTTACGAAGGAAATACGAAAACTTTTTATTTGCTGTAACGGATGCATGAGAACGTTTTTCGTTTTTACAGCCCCGCCAAGTAGTTTAACGTCATCACAGAGTAAAAGCGAAATAGACAGTAAAGCGCGAAGCTAGGACAAGTGAATCGTATCAGGGACATTCGTTAGTGTATGCAAATGTTGAAACGGCATGTTGCTGTAATTATACTCGGGAGGCCTATCCTAAGTTAGAGCGCCATTTTCCACCACCCGGAGACAACAGCCTTTTGCTGGATCTTGCTTTGCGCAACATATTGACTAATCTTGCATTATAGTAAATCGTTGTTATTGTGTATAAGCAATAAGCCAATGCTTGTTACCGAAACGGCGATAAACTCATAAAGGTATAGACTTCCCGAAACCTGAATTCGCTTAATAAATAAATAAATGCATTAAAACAGTTTTCTTTAATAATGTTACTGATTCACAACGCTAATATATACATAGTGTATTGCAGACTCAAGAAATACACATTATACTACAAATTATTAAAACTCAAGGTCTGTTCAATTATAACATTCCATCCATATCTGATATTATTACATCTATAAACAGAAACCACCAAAAACCAAACGTAAACAAAAATATGTCATTCTTGCATCTGGCCCTTAGAAGTGAAAACAAGACTTATAGGTTAAGAAACATACATAAATATTTTCAAAATTTACTCATTAAAAAATGATTGAATGAGTTCAATGAGAGACTTTACGTTAAAAATTACCAAACGCATCTGAAGAAATTTTCATGTTAAGAAATTAAATATTAACCATAATATGATTTGATCGTTGAAGAGTATTGAAAAATAACTTTTACTTTTGAATAAAGTAGCATAACCTGCATAACAAAACTGTTGTAATCAAGTATACAGTCCTTCACCGCTTAATTCAGTTCACTAAACGATATATCTGAGCAGAATAGAGGAAATCAAATTTGAAACGTTAAGATGACTTCAAAATAACCTCCAAAGAATCACATAAACAACAGAAGTTTTTGGAAATGTTCAGGATAGTGCCTTCATCATTGGGATATCTGACACAAAATAGAAGATTTATTATTTATTTATAAGAGAGACATTCCTTGTAGTTTTAAAATTTAATCAATATTAAAAAAATCTTTTATTGATATTTTGTGTTTACGTTCCAGGGTCTTAATAAAATATATTCTATCTACATTACCCTTAATATTTGCTACAAATTCGCATTAGCTGACACAATATAATTTATATTTCTTCCTTTCTTAAATTGTTGATAGTGTTCGTAATTGACAATTTTTGTGATTGAAAGGCTTACGTACTGATGTATTGATCAGCCCAATAGAGTTTTCGTCCTCATAACTGCTACTCAGTCCCTAATATACCTCTATTCGTACCCTGCCTCTTTCTTTAGTTTCTTGTACTTCTATTTCTCTTCCATTAACTAAGATGATTGAGCAAAACTTATAAATTTTCTATCTGAGTCAGATTGTGCACAAAGCAGAGAAGACTTTTAAAACATTGAACCATTTTTAAATTGTAAAGTATAGAGCAATAGAAGTAAAGAGTAGCGCTTAAGTAAGAGTGTTTATCCATTACTTTAAGTTCATAAACACTGGAAATGGGTTAAATTACAGTGTTATGAAAACACAAACTCAGCGTTACCAACTTAACGAACTTTGCAGGTAACTAGATAAAAAAGAGACTAGACGGGAAAAGAAATTTTGAACAAATGATAAAGTGGTTGAATATCGAGTAAAGTTTATTTAATGAGTGCAACGTTGCCGAAAAGTTGCACTAATTAAATACACTTGGCTCGATATTCAATCGTTTTATCCTTTGCTCAAAACTTATTTCGAGTGATAAAATAAACATGAATTAAATAATAATATTATTTTTCTGAATAATCTATCTATTATTCTTGTTTTCTGCTATTATTTGTTCATAATAGTAGGAAAGAATCAATTAGGTTTTACTTCATTATAATTTTAACAAATATTACAAAGTATCCTGATGATTTCATTACTTTCTTTACATTTATCTTTTTATTGTTTCAGGTTAGTATGACGAGCTTCAATATTATATCTGTCTTCTGTACATGAGTAAGTGTAACTAATAATCACTATTTCTATCCTAATCCCATTTTAATTGTCAATTTGTGAGTTTATTTCAAATACAAATAATATAGCCATAACTGTTTATAAAATTCAATTTAATAAAACAAATATTAAATATAATTGTTCTTAGTCCGAAAATATTACGTAATATCTGCTTCACAACAATCTTTACAATCAAATATCTTTCTATATTTAAGATAATATTACAATGTGTTTAGATTGTGTTGGTGCCAGCTAGACTGATATCTTTTGTTTCTCCAGGTTTGTTTATAAATTACAGTGCTCGTAATAAGTTCAGGCTCCTAAGGATCTTATGTGTCATTTTATTTTTAAGATAGTTGCATCTAATATTTCAATCTCCGGTGTCTAGTGTTTAAGACACATTGTTTCAAGATATAAATATAATAGCAATGTGTGCTTATATAACCTTTACATCAGATCAGTACATAGAGATATATCTTGTATGATTTAATCTGCCTCGTGAGCCACTCGTCTGACTGGGTTGGCCCAGACGTGGGTTATCACTTGCAGCCGCCCACAGCAGATTTCTTAATGAGTCACGTACTCGTATAATTCGCTAAACAAAACAAGCAAACAATATTGGCGTAGGACAGGCGGCCAAAGCTGTTTCCCTAATGGATCACATACCAGCATAATTCGGTAAACAAAACAAGCACACCATATTGGCGTAGGACAGGCGGCCAAAGCTGTTTTCTTAATGAGTCACATACAAGGCTAATTCGGTACACAATACAAGAAAACAATATATTCGTAAGGCATGCGGCCAAAGCTGTTTCCTTAATGAGTCACACAGTAGAATAATTCGGTAAAAAACAAGCAAAAAGTATTGGCTTTGGTAAGGCGGCCAAAGCTCTTTCCCTAATGAGTCACATACTAGAATAATTCGGTAAAAAAATAAGCAAAAAGTATTGGCTTTGGGAAGGCGGCCAAAGCTGTTTCCCTAATGTGTCCAATACCAGCATAATTCGGTAAACAAAACAAGCAAACAATATTGGCGTTTGGCAGGCGGCCAAAGCTGATTCCTTAATGAGTGACATAATAGCATAATTCGTTAAACAAAACAAGCACACCATATTTGCGTAGGGCAGGCGGCCAAAGCTGTTTTCTTAATGAGTCACATACTATAATAATTCGGTAAAAAAACAAGCAAAAAGTATTGGCTTTGGGAAGGCGGCCATAGCTGTTCCCTTAATGAGACACATACTAGCATAATTCGGTAAAAAAACAAGCAAACAGTATTGGCTTAGGGAAGGCGGCTAAAGCTGTTTCTCAAATGTGTCACGTACTAGCATAATTCGGAAAACAAAACGAGCAAACAATATTGGCTTAGGGAAGGCGGCCAAAGCTGTTTCCTTAATGAGTCACATACTAGAATGATTCGGTAAAAAAACAAGCTAAAAGTATTGGCTTTGGGAAGGCGTCCATAGTTGTTTCCTTAATGAGTCATATACTAGCATAATTCGGTAAAAAAAACAAGCAAAAAGTATTAGCTTTGGGAAGGCGGCCAAAGGTCTTTCCCTAATGAGTCACATACTAGCATAATTCGGTAAAAAACAAGCAAACAATATTAGCGTAAGACAGGCGGCCAAAGCTGCTCCTTAATGAATCACATACTAGCATAATTCGGTAAACAATACAAGCAAACAATATTAGCTTAAGACAGGCGGCCAAAGCGATTTTCTTAATGCGTCACTGACTAGCATAATTCGGTAAACAAAACAAGCAACAATATTGGCGTAAGACAGGCGGCCACAGCTGTTCCTTAATGAGTAACATACTAGCATAATTCGGTAAAAAACAAGCGAACAATATTAGCGTGGGACAGGCGGCCAAAGCTGCTCCTTAATGAGTCACATACTAGCATAATTCGGTATACAAAACAAGCAAACAATATTAGCTTAAGACAGACGGCCAAAGCGATTTTCTTAATGCGTCACAGACTAGCATAATTCGGTAAACAAAACAAGCAACAATATTGGCGTAAGACAGGCGGCCACAGCTGTTCCTTAATGAGTCACATACTAGCATAATTCGGTAAAAAACAAGCGAACAATATTAGCGTGGGACAGGCGGCCAAAGCTGCTCCTTAATGAGTCACATACTAGCATAATTCGGTAAACTAAACAAGCAAACAATATTAGCGTAAGACAGGCGTTGCCAAAGCGATTTTCCTAATGACTGACATACTAGCATTACTCGGTAAACAAAACGAGCAAACAATATTAATTAATAAAACAAAATTAATAATTTTCAAATATTATTTTGAAGTTTGAAATTTATGATTATAGTAAGAAAGTATATCTACTTAGGCTATTAGGGATGCTAGTGTTTTGACTCATTTAGGTAACAGATGTAAAAGGTAAGACACATCCTGTCCAGCCTAGGTACCCGAGCAGTCCACAATTCAGGTTACATCATGCAAACTAAAGTTTGTGACTGATATAGGTGAATATACTGCCATTGTATATGAAGGATTGGACGGTTCCTGAAAGACTAACTTGAAAGTCTTTAAAAGAAATGTATTTTTTTTAATACGTTGTAGAATTTTAAGAAATTTTAATCTCTATAAGTCATCGTGTCTAACTACTATTTGTTCTCTTCGAAGCAATTCTGACGTGTTTTATTCTATTTTTGATATATTTCCTGCTTGACTTTTACCCTAAGTAATACGTTCTATTTAACAGACGTTTATTTCCAATTGTAGGACAGAGCTTCGACCACTAAAACAAAGATACGGAATATTGTAAGTATAAAATACTAATAGTTTTATACTTATTTAAATTGTGAATGTTCTTTTTTCATTTTCATTAAAACTTTTCTGGGCATCCAATAATTTATCGTTTTAAAATACATAAATTGCAAATAATTTCTTTAAATTCTTTCTTCAACAAAAACGTGGAAAATTTAAGTTATGCCAGACAATTGTTTTTTATTTTTCATTTACATTTGTTATTTTAAAAAAATTATTGTTTGTGATCTATATTTTTTTATTTATATTAGCACCATTTATTATTTTCTTTGACCAATACATAATTTTACTTAAAAATCACTAACAATATTTCTTTTTAATTTTCCTTACAAATTTTGCGTCAACTATTGATGAATAAAGTAATTTTAATTTTCAACTTGAAACTAAGTTGGAACAAAATTATCAAATGCGCTCCAATTACATTCACTGCTCAACAATCTAAGTACATTTAATGACGACAAGAGACCAAAAGCCACAATCCTGTAAAACAATTATGTTTTATTACCCCGTCACACACAAGATATTAACATAAACGTATTGTTGTAATAAACCTGTATACATATAAAGTTACTCGGGGGTTGTAAAGTAGAAACACAATTGCCCAATCACCATAAACCGTCAGCCACATCGCTGTGAAATTGTTGCGTTACAGAATTTTGTAGATTAATTAAATAAGAAAACACAATGCACTATTGTTTTAAACAAAATTTCACAAGCAAATATAGGGAAATAAACTTATTTTAGTAGATTGTGCTATCTATAGTTGTATTAGGTTTTTTTTCTATTAAATTTGAGTAACTCATCTATTCCGAAAATATGAAAAACATACAGTAGCTGAAGAAAAAGAGATGGAAAGCAGATACATCTAAATATCGTATTGTATAATGCTAATATTCGGATATAAAAGCACAAATACACAGAGTAATAGTGATCCATTCGCGGGATTGTGGATTCAAGAAGAAGGTCGGTGAAACGAGTTATTAAAAAACTCTAAATGTTTGATGTGACTAGTATCAATTGATGAGTTCGGCTTCTTAAAAACATAAAAGGAATTAATTAAGTGCGATACATTATCATCATAAGGCAGTAAGTTATAAACTAGTTTAAAAAAAGTAATTGGTACTAGACCCTTATCTATCATTGTCGTACGACTCAGAATATAACAAAGAGAAAACCTTACAGTAGCACCTGATGAAACCATTAAATCAGAACCCTATTTTACGAGAATGCTCCACTATTCACTGTAGCGGCCTCAATACAACATGAAAACACTACTATAATCTGATTCTAGAAAGAACTTGGGCTAGGATAATTTATCCTAGCCTATGATCTTTCCAGGATTGGATTAAATATATTTAATTCGTAATTTAGTACTATAATTTAGTCAATTTAGGTAATTTAAGTTAGGTTAGGTTACATTTTCGAATTGTAAAAACAAGAGATGTGAAGAAAAACTTCATCTTACCGAAGGAAACGTTTTAGAAATAAATAGTTTTTTTACAAGAACACCGATAGAAGAAGTCCTGATAAAACAAACTTCAACAAAGTAGACCATATAAGTTCCTAACAAGAAGAAGCGGGACTCGATTGGTACGGAAATCTATTGTAGACAAAGATAGCTAAAAACCACAATTCAGGAGAAGGAAAATAAAAGCTTTCACCAATACAAGGTAATATGAAAAGTTTCGAATTAAAAGAAGTCTGAAAACAAAAGAACCAACAGGGACATACATAACTTATGGTTGTTAGGATGAAATAAGAACTAAAAGAAAATAAAGCGAATAAATAAAGCAGGTAACACGAAAAATAGACGAAATAAATAAATCATCGGAAAAACAAATAAAAATCTGCATGTGACGGCTATACTATGTTAAGATTAAAACTTTGGAAGGTTCATTAGAATAAAGGTTCTAATGACTGAAATAATAAAGATAGACCAAGAAACTAAGGTGGACAATAATCAACAAGATAAAAGCTTACTAGAATATTTATTTCAAACATTACGAAAGTCAATAAACTGAGCACACGATAAGAAAATGTATATTCCTCATAATTTAGTAGGGAAGCAGTATCATTCTTTACAAATACGAAAAAAACAAAAAAAGGTGAAAAAAGAAAAAGTTGTTGCTTAATTTCATCCCTCCTGTTCAAAAAATAAGCGAGATTCGTGATGACAAAAAAGAAACGAATATAAAACAAAAAATTTAAAAAATTATATAGGCTTACAAGCTTTCCACCACCAGGTTATGAAGAATCTGGAATTCTGGCAATCGTGAATGCAAACTAACGTTCTTTGTAGACATGCAACAAATGGTCAACTAAAGTCCATTAAAACCATTATACAGAAAGGAGAACTATATATTATAATTGAGTTTGTATATTGTGTCTAAATAGAAAATCCGACATGATAGATTGTCCAATTAAATAGAGGAAACTCGACAAATCCGTGAAAATATCCACAGCCTCAAGGATACTATAAAGACATTAAAACACTAATGAGGACTTGGTAAAGAATAATTATTCTCAAAAGGTGAACTTTAATTGGCTTTGAAGGTTCGTTTAAAAAACTAAACTCGAAAAAAAAGGAGCGAAACTCGGCCATTTTGTATACGCTGATTACATAATTTATGTGGTTCAATAAAGCAATTTTTTAATATTCAAGGAAATACTGGAAGAGCCACAGCATCAAAACTGAATGTTGCTGTAAAGATATACTAAAGCATGACTACATTGTTGAGCAGTAACGTACCAGGTAAGCAATGAAGGCGATAAAACTCATACATACAGACAAAAACGATAAATATGTCTACGCCATTGGATTTGGATGATCAAGACCTGTGAAATACTCTATGGATCATGTTGGCCAGCGTTTAATAAAAACAATGGAGGCATTTAGGGCCTATCAAACCCTTTAAATTTAATTCCTGTGTATATTGGACTCTATGACTCACACAAACTCTTATCGAGCCCAGTAAGAGAAAGATCCTAGAGAAATCAACCAAGTGTAATGACCTTCTGCGCTTTAATTAACATGAAAGGTAATGCTAGAAATAAAGAAGTAGGCCGATCAAATACGTTCTCCAACTAAAACTAGAAATATCATTTATAAAGAGAATTACAAACAGATTGTGGCAGTTGAATAAACAAGATGAATTGAATTTAAAAAAAAAAATTAAGAGAGATATCCAACCTACTGGAAAGGCTACCTCGAAACAACATCCATAAAATGAATAGAATTGTAGTTGGTAAAAGCAACAAATGAATACGATCTATCTTGAGTAATGAGCGCAATTTACCATCGTAAAAAAAAGTCAATAACACTTGTTATGCACAAATAATTCTTATAAGTATTAAATAATAATATTGTACTTCATTATTTGTGTAGTAGAAAAAGTGTTTGACTACATAAGTAATGTCTTAAAAATAATTGTACATCAACACAATCTTAGTTAATAATATATGCGAACAGATTTTATGAGGTATTTTTTTAATACATACAATATCAGAGGCATACACACACTGCAACTCCCCCCCCCCGTGACGCCGCGCTTTTGCGCTGCGCGCGGCGCGTTGCGTATTGTGTATTGCTCCGCATAGTTTCGTTTTAGATGTTTGGTTGCAGAATAATATATTTATTATATATTTATATATCTGCTGCTCACACCGTTTTGTGTACCGTGTTATTATCCCTAAATTTTGTCTTGTGTTCCCGCGTAAAATACCACGCCCTAAATGCAAGTCTATTCCCGCTGACATCTACCTTAACGATTGTATGACCTCCCCTAGGTTGGTTGGCAGGTTTGTTAGGTCTGTATTTAGTCACACATGTCAGTAAAATAGTCAGCTGGAAAGAAACAACATTTATATGAACACACAAAATTTTCAAAGAATCTTACCACTTCATGAGATCTGCAGGCACAGCAAGGGGACGTGCAAAATATGATTATGTTTTTAAAAGGCTCCTGTGTTCTTTAAACATGATTTGCCAGTAGACATCGTCTCTGAGCTTCAATACAAAAAACCAACTAATTTTTAGCATAGCTCAATAAAATTGTTCTCAGGAGAGAACTCGTTTGAAAAAGCATTAGGTTCTGAATTTTATATATTTATTAATTAATGCAATTTAATTAAAACTGTACTTTGATTTTATAATCATTATTTATCAGTTGGAAAAAACTAAAAGGTTCTATGGGTTGTTCAACACAGGATAAATTCAAATACTGTAAGTTTTTATAATGCATTTAATTACTGATTTAAACTAAATTAATTCTCTTTTCAAATAAAACATATTTAGCTCTCTCTTTCTCTTCGCAAATTATTAATTAAAATTTCGTTAATTTTCACATAATTAAATCCTACATTACTTATACAATTCATTAATTACATTTACACATAAAAAAAAAATATTTCCAAATTTAACATAAAATATTTTATTTTCTTATTTTAAATTGAATTGGTAAATTCACATTTTATTATAAATGATTTTAAAGTTTATATGATTCAATAAATCTGGTCTTCTTGAATATGATTGGCTTATGGCCATAACCACTTTGTAAATTTAATATTTATTATTCATTATTTAAACATTATTGTTATACTAATTAATTTTACTACTTTTAAGATTTATTTAATTTTTCAACATAGAGTGAAGTCATTGTTTAAGTTTAATTGGTAATTTGAATTTGATAAGTTTAACTGACTAAATTTGACGTTAATTCGTATATAATAGAGCAAATCACTTGCCAAGGATTTCCTTGCCGGTCCTGGAGTCCTCTCGTGTGGAATCCCTGGTCCTTGGACATCGGAAGTTGCCATCCCTGGTCAGTCGCGGAAGTCTTCTCCATTTCCGCGTCCTGGAGGCTGAGTCTGGAGCCCTCGTCCATGGATGGAAGTAGACGGCAGGAACGTGGCTATTTTGGTCCCATCTGGCCTGGTGATGATTCTAGGCGCGATCCGACATAACGGCCGTTAGCGCCTCGTATTAAAAAAATTTTTACAGACTGCCTTACAGGTCCTTAAGTTCCTGTATTTATTGCGGCTATGTCACCCTTCCCCTCCGCTCTACCGCTCGTCGCTATCTCCGTGCTTGTTTCTTGTACGGGCGGGTTGGACAACGTATTAGTGTTAACCTGCATAATTTTGTTATCTGTTTTTGAACACTGAAAAATGTATATTATTTTTAAATGGCTGTAACTTTTTTGTTATTTGAATTTTTTAAATTCTGTTTTCACTACTGTTTATTATGGATTTTTCTGGTCATTTCAAAATGTCGATGATAGTTCTACGTGACCTAGTTCTCAAATTAGCATTTTTCGGCACTTAGAAAATTTACACTGCACTCCCGTTTGTCAAATTTAGTTAGTTATTATAGTTTCATGCTATCATAATTTTTAATTTGTCTTAATAATACTTATTCAACATTTTACTGACCTCTTGACTCTTTACTATGTTTATTATACCATAAATTAAAACCTTATTGTTT
This sequence comes from Prosapia bicincta, assembly GCA_036971475.1. Lineage (NCBI taxonomy): Eukaryota > Metazoa > Arthropoda > Insecta > Hemiptera > Cercopidae > Prosapia > Prosapia bicincta. The sequence goes on along the minus strand of JBAIZL010000031.1, from coordinate 122,216 downwards.
AAATATTAAAATTGTTATTTAAAAAATAAAAAATTATTAATTTCTTAATTGAAACGTTAATTCAGACCGTTTCAACACCCCCCCCCCACACACACACACATATATATATATATATATATATATATTTATATATATATATATATATATATATATATATAGAGAGAGAGAGAGAGAGAGAGAGAAAACTTACACTTTAATGTACTTCAAGAACAATCTTATTTCGTATATTTGCTAGTCGACTTTCAAGAGCCTATTAAATGTAGTACTCTCATTTATATCTTTAACACACACACACACACACACACACACACACACACACACGCGCGCGCGCGCGCGCGCGCGCAATCCACGCGTTTGAGATTTTTTTAACTTCCATTGTTATTATTATTACCAGAATGAAACGATAAAATAATTACAATGAAGGGTAAAAACCGTGAGGGTAATACAGATTTAACCACTGCCTATTGTATCTCGATCACGTAATCAATAAGTCCTAAGCTCTGGCTCGAACCTGTTACACTAGAACTGAATCTGATTCCGTGAAGCCTAGACGGGAATTTATATTTGTTTAGCGTAGCGGAATGTTGCTATCACAATTGCCTGGAACAGTTGAACTAGGCACAAGTGATTGCGGGATATTGAATGACGGTAGATTTTCTTCATAATAAACTACTCTGTCCAGATTCTACGCTCTATCCAATCCGTTCTGTATATTTGCCTTGCTGTATCGAGGCCTCAAGCCATCTCACCTGTTTAAATATTGATTTCCATTCGTAGCGTAATATCGACACACAGATTCTGTTGTTGATGATATGAGGGTGTCGGAGACAAGACAAATATAAAGCCATATTTACACAGATGTGCTGTGTGCCAGACTATGTTATTGCGATTGGAGGGACTGTTTGATTGATGATTTCATCAATATATTATAAATATTCATTGACATGATAAAATAAATAAAACAAATATACGTATATATATTTAAGTAAGTGAATAAAGTTTTTTTGTTAACGTTGGTAAAAGGATTATATATTTATGGGTTTGAAAGGTACCTATTTTAGTTGCCGACTAGAAGTGATAAAAACGGTTTTGAATCTATGTTTTAAAATAATGTTTGCAAAATATATGTTTGTGTGTATATATACAGTTTTAATGGAAAATGAATGTCCGTATTTAAAAATATATTACTGTTATTATATTTGGCATATCTAGTTTCTTGAGGTCTTGAAATAAAGGCGGGGGTTTTATGCAAGATGGGGTCCCGAAATATTAGAAAAGGAGAGTACGCAAAGCGCTGGATGGGCAGTGTGTATATGGTTCGGTTGGTAGAGGTCGTTCTTTTTTCTTTCCACCTAGATCCCCAGAACTCACTTCAATGAACTTAGCGTTTTTGAGAATACATTAGGAAGATGGTTTATAGTAAACATTTGCGGGATTCGTTACACTTCAGAGAAAGGATTAATGCTGCAATAGCCAAAGTAACGCCAGATATGCTCCATGGCACGTGGTAAGAGATAGTCTGTCTTATAGTAGTCTCTCTTGCAACTAATTTTGGGCTAATATTATAGTATGAGAAAAAACTACAATTCTTCAATTACATTTCAAGACCACAACCATTTTGATATGTGTATTTTATTTAAATTGGTTAAATTTTAAAATGTGACATTTTTTTCCAATCAATCACAAGAATTATTTATTTTAAATAATTTTTGTGTTTGAATATACTCAGTTATTTTGAATATGATTACAAGAAAACATGTATATATATATATATATATATATATATAACATGAGCATCCTCCACACATGCAACAAAGGTCATAAATTAAACGCACTAGAACATTATGAAATATATAGACATAGCAACACACATAACAATGGCATCCTAAATGAACAAACACGACACAGATCACACATACTCTTCGATCACATCACTTCTGACTTCAAGAATTGGTACCAAAGAAATCACAGCTGCAGCAATCCTAGCGGCAAAAATACGAGGCTGAAGTTGTCGTAAGATGAAAACTTTTCCTCCAAATGTAATCAAAGTGTAACAAATAAATAAATATATATATATAGTGTTACCTTTAGTTTAAAAGTACATATTTACTATGGTAAGAAACCTATTAAACAAATAGCACATACATCTATGTTTTAGTGGGTATAAACGCAAATTCGTAAATGCTACAGATGTAGATTTACTCGTGTAGTTGAAATGCTACAGATGTAGATTTACTCGTGTAGTGGAAAAAATTACTTAAAATATTTTTTCCAATATTTTAGGTTAAGAAGTAGAAACATCAAGATTTTTAAATGAAATGGACTTGGTTTATTATTCAATTAAATAATAGAATAAGAAAAACATGTCTGAAGAAAAATAATCATTAACACATAAATATATATGAGAAAAAGATCAGTTGTAATTTTTAAAGATTAAAAACATATGATTTAATTAAATGTAAATCACAGTAAGCTTTATTTCCCTTATTTAAATAGGTTGCATCTCATGCAATACATTGATTTACGGAACCGTAGCATTGAAACGGTTGTATCAGGTGTGAAGTAGTCCTGTATCAATACACACTAGCTACTGTATCGTGTTCACGTAATCAATAGGTCCTAAGCAGTGCCTTGAAACCTGTTACACCGAAAGTGAATCGGGTAACCTTTCGGCTGGCTCTGTGAAATCACGTCAGCAAATCTCTCCTGTTACATTTACATTTAAACCCATGAACACTCATGATACCCATTATTATCCTTATTGGAAAATTGATGAAATAAAAAGTGAATAATTTCTCCAGGAAAAACATATTTCGTGCAGGATTCTTGAGTAAGATCCGTAGATTTCAAATAAACAACTGAAGGTCGATTGTGTGCGAGTTTATGTTCGATTACACGTTAAACATTTCTCGCCAAAATTCACATACCACCTAAAGTAGAAAGGTTAGAAAGTGATTTCTTCTAAATAGGAATTCAATTTTTGTAAATGGAATTTTGAGCATTTTAATTTACAGATGATATCATCTGTGTTCTAATTGACAACATTTTGACTTTTAGCCTAAATTACAGATGATTTATTACTTCAAAATGAATTAACTGGATTCTTCGGGTTAGGAGTTTCCTGTTCACCCATGTTGAGAGGAATTGAAGTCCCAGGTTAACAGTTTTTCTAAACCCAAACTTGCAAAGGTTGTAAACAATTCTTCAGATACACAAAGTAATGCTTTCTCTATAGCATAAACTCTTTCTTAATGAATTAATTTATTCTACAATCAACTCATATTAAAAAGATAATTTTTTGTATCTACAAAAAAATAAGAAAAATATTTCTCCCTTTACATATTTGTAGGATCTGTAGGAATCTTATGGAGATTCCTCTCTTATGGAGGACTCTTAATGGAGATTTGGATCCTATTCGGTCCTTTATTATCCTTCATAATAAACTATAAAAAAAACACACAATATTTCAAATGGAATATTGCTAAAAATAAGAACCTAAATCCAATAACCAACCATTTATTAAGAAATCTTTGGGCCCATACGTTTCCGAATACAACTTTATTTAGGCAATAACGGATAGTTTGGCTACTCACGACTCCGTATTACCTAACTATTACATAGTTCACTAAATTGTGATATTATAAAATAGTATAAAACAACAATGGCAATGTTTCAATAAAACTATTGTAAATATTTCTAATGACACCAAAATAATAAACTCTGGTTCATAACTATTTTGTAGTAATATTTATACAATATAGTTTTAAAAACATGACATGGTCTTTAGAGGTTATTACTGCTACTTTCTATTTTAATTATTTTTAAATCAGATTAGAAATTTTTGGCAATCAGATCGTTATCAATAGTTTCATTATTACTTCAATATCTTCATGTGATGCTGAATATGAAATATCATAAAATATTTACCTATATTTTAACGAAAATCCTTGTAAAAGTTATACACAACACTCACAAATTATTCATTTGTTTAATCATACGCGTTTCAATGACAAAGCCATCATCATGAGTATGTGTTGCTACTACAAACTGTCAACTTACAACTTGTAAAGAGTTGTATTTGTTTTAACACAATCTCACAAGCTAAGCTCAAAGGATAGTTGTAAAAATCCTTGTGTTTTTTATGTAAAAAATATAGGAAACGAGGAAAAAATTTCTATATTTTATAAATAACTAATGACTTGCTAAAAACATTTAGGCGTAATAAAAAACGATCATCTCGTCGATCAAAAACGTTTTCTGTTTCAGTATATTTTGCTAACATCCGCTTAAATTATACGCTATGTGAATCTTCAATTAGTTTATTAATAGCCTTAAGACCTCGCTCATCTTTATGGACTATGATAACCACTAATAATATAGTGTCGTGAATATCAAACTCGCTCATCTTTATGGACTATGATAGCCACTAATAATATAGTGTCGTGAATATCAAACTCGCTCATCCTTATGGACTATGATAGCCACTAATAATATAGTGTCGTGAATAACAAACTCGCTCATCTTTATGGACTATGATAGCCACTAATAATATAGTATCGTGAATATCAAACTCGCTCATCTTTATGGACTATGATAGCCACTAATAATATAGTATCGTGAATATCAAACTCGCTCATCTTTATGGACTATGATAGCTACTAATAATATAGTGTCGTGAATATCAAACTCGCTCATCTTTATGGACTATGATAGCCACTAATAATATAGTGTCGTGAATATCAACTCGCTCATCTTTATGGACTATGATAGCCACTAATAATATAGTATCGTGAATATCATCTTCAGTGTATGATATTATTGAAAATAAATAAAGTATTTAAATGCAGTTACATTAGGAATTAGTAGATTCTGTAGAATAAATGGAAAGCACATTGCTTATATAACTAAATTACAATTTTATTAAATCGTTTTTAATCGTTTTAATAATGTGTTCATTCGGACAGATTCAATGGAACGATATTTATAACGTGCTTTGTTAGAGTCGATTGAGCAATTTGGTTAAAATATTTCTGCAAGCAACTGTATACGCTTTATTTCCTCTAGCTTTGAAACATGTGTTTTTACATTAAAATAAGCAATGCACGACATTTCAGACAGTAATTATATTCACCTTAAATTTTCCGCAGATTTCCATTCGATGTATATTCCTTCATATACTTTCAAAATTTAATTTCTACAACTTCAAATTTGTTTTCGTCTTTTATCTTCTAACAATTGTTTTTTAAACCAAAATTGCTTACAAATGTATGTAGCACCACGCATTACAACTGCGCCAGTTCACCGAGAATAAAACAGTTAATTGAATAGAACTGTTGAATTGTGACTTATGCAGCCTATATGGAGAGGTGCATCGTGGATGTCTAGTGGCAATTGTCACCAGTGCTTTGTTGTAGTGTTGTTCGTTCATTAAAACTGCAACGGAATTTATGGCGATTCGTCAGACTGGAATGCAGCCGTCACACTTGCCTGGAAAGACAAAATAGACCGTACTGTTGCAGTAAAAAACTGTGTTAGCAATGCGACTGTCGTCAGAGCGATGCAAGCTACGCTGTCCGGAAATGTATCCGATCCGCTTATTCATTAGCCAGAGTGTATTGGAGCTTCAAATCATCTCACCTGTTCCAATATTCATATCGGAATGAAGGTATCGATGCGTGTGAGGGAATTTAATCAGACAGGTTGCACTTCAGGCTATTTAATGTGGCGAGAATATCTGTAGTAATAATCTGTGATAATGTAAAGCGTGAAACTAAAACTATTAAAGTTTGACGAACTTATTTAGTTTATTTACTAAGTAGTTTAAATTGTGTTCAAACAAAGTTTGTAGGAGTATAGTATAAACATTTGTTTTCAGTTAGATACCCTTTTTTACTTTCAAATATTACTCTCCCAAAATAATAATTCCTTTTAGACTAGATTCAATGTTTAAAGTAGTAGCCGGAATGGTAACCTAACACTTCTTATGATTTTCTACATTTTAAGTACTATTTACATGTAAGGGTATTACTAGCAGAGTACCGTCCTTCATAGAGGGTTGACGTATATTTGTATTGATTTAATTTGTATTTGTATTTGTGTTAAATTTAATTTACTGAAACTAAATCCCAATGAATATATCAAACTATGGTTTATAAACCTACCGTAAGGGAGTTTCCAAGGGCAGTGGGGTGGTGCCCCAAAGGAATTTCTAAATAAAAATAGGCCTATCTGAAAACCAGGGATCTTAAGAATGTCCATGTAAAACTTCAGGTATTTGATTCTCGTTCCCACAAGTTTGATAGGGGAAATATTATATCGGGCGACGCAGAAAGTCATCAGGGATACGAAAAAATAATGAAAACTCACGCTCAGGGATATAAATAAAATTTTTATCAAATTAAAGTTGGGTAAAAAATGCATTGCTGTGCAAAAAGTACTACGTCCGCGTATTAAGGCGCGCCGTGCTACCTATACAAATATTTAAATATATGCCTACCTATGGGCTATACAGTTACCACAGATTTTGTTGTAATTTTATACAATACTGTATACCTACATTAAAATATATATGAACCTTATATATATATATATATATATATATATCTATATATATATACTTTATTTATTATATACTTTATATATATTACCTAATTAAACGTCTACTTCCGCGGAGTGATACTTCGACACGCGATCTCTATTCTAGCGTTAAATGTGTACATTTTGTTAACGTATAAAGTTACAACCAAATCTTCCTAACTGGATACTTCATAGGTATATAAAATTAAACTTCCGCGGCAATAAGAAACAATTATTGTCAATACAGCTTCAGGACATGGTTTTTATTCATTTTATATGCATTGTATTGGAGGTGGGCAATGTGCATTTTTACCAGCACTATTAGCACCACGTTTGAGGGGAATTACATTTTTCCAAAATTGTTAACTTTTGGGGTGTGAGCGACAATTTTCATAATTTATTTCGTATCTCTGATGAATTCTTTTCGTCACCCAGTATAACTCTTTTCGCTAAAATCGTGGGAACGGGAAATATAACCCAAATTTTATCTCAATGGGTGCAGTAGTTTTTAGGTGACTGAGTAATACACACACAAAGAGCCTCCATTAGATTGTTATATAATAGTATAGATTAGTTCCAAATAAATATAACAAACTATGAACTTACTGATCGTTGTCTTGAAACCAAGGGAAGGAAAAACTTCTGCTTGTAACATAACATTTGTAAAGTAATTTAACCTAGTAAGATCAATAACAATCAATTACTATAAGCTGTATAGATGTGTTTAAAAGTGACTGTTACGTGTGATTATCAGCTGATTAAATCAAATTAAGCATTAAATAGGGGGTTAGGATCCGTTAAGGGGTTTTTTCAACGCCCGTAGGGCATTTCCTTGACGGAATTTCTGAATAAAATGTCTTTTTTTAACTATGGACCCTAAGAATGTCTATGTAAGATTGCAGCTCAATGGGTAAAGAAATTTTCACGTTATTGAGGAACACACACATACACACACACACACACACACACACCATTAGATTTTTATATATTATTATAGATAGTGAATATGACGTTTTGAATTTAATGATAAATACAAATATAGAAAACGTTTACAAAAAATATTTTACTATTTGTAATAGAGTAAAAGTAGAAATCTTTAGAAACAGCAAAGGTTGATCTGTTGAATTATACAAAATAATTAGCGAAGAATGAATAATATTTTGACTTATTTGGTAATAGACGCTGATTGTGTATCTATAAAAGTATTTCGTGTACAATAATTTTCATCCATTCATATAAAAACAACATATCTATGATGACCCGTTTCGATGTCCTCCATCTGTTACAACTATGTGCTAAATGGGTTCCAGATACAAAGGCAACACAGATAGATTTGCTTGATGTATTACTTCCGTAACGCATTAACTGCTCCGATATGCGATTGCTTGCAAAGCAAAAGATTAACGTACTGTATTCGATATATTTAACAACGGTTATTGAAATATTTATATAAAATAATTGTTTTTCTATGAATGTGGCTTATATTAAACTACAGTACGTGCAATTGTCTATTTAAGAATGAAAAACTAATATTCATTTTTAAAGTAAATCCTACTCTAATAGAAAAAATATTTTATATATATATATATATATATATATATATATATATATGTCAGAATATTTAGCCCTTATATTGTTTGTTGCCCTTATATTATTTTCGTTTGTTACTATTTATAGGATTCTGTTTTTCGTGGCTAGTATTGTGTGTTCTAGTTTCTTTTCCCATTCCTTTCGTTTGTGAAGCAAGGTTAGATACCGTTAATCCAGTTTGTTTGTTTATATCATTCTGTTCATCTTTGAAGATGATTTCTTTGCAATAAAAATGCACGTCAGGATATAAATAAAAGGCTAACGGGGCATTATTTATTTTTAGTTAAAAATACGCCACAGATACTCTGAATAATTAAATCCCCTGAAATAAATCTGAAATCTTCCAGCAGAGAGTATTATACTTATTGAATAACCAATATTTTTTAGTCCCTCTTCAATTTTAAGCATCTGCAATTGCATTTTTTTCACTTCTCAATATATTTATAAATAGTGAACGCGTTATTTTCTATACTTTTTATTATTTCTCATTCTAAAGGCAGTTATTTATCATTGAATTTTTGTCACTCTTTCTCTCCGTGTAACTCTTCACGTGCTCCTACAAAAACATATTAGATATTAAAATATTTATTATTCCTTTGTTTTAAAGTTACGTCCTTTTATACTGTGTGAGAACACAATGCAACAATGCTACATCGCATAATTTAACGCCTCAGAAACATAGTAACATGTTAATTTTAATAAATGTTTCCATATCTTTTCTTCTTTTACTATAATTTCTTTAGTTACTTTGTTCGTTCCCACTATCCAAGTTTAATTATTATTTATTTAACACGATTCTTATACTTCATTTTTAGAAACCGATACACTATTATTGTTTTTGTCTTCATTGTTGTTATTTTGATTTGCTCTTTCTAAAATTAATTTCAGACCCTAATTATTACTATGGTTAATTTTCATTATCATTAACGTCTGTGAAACATATTTTAATTATTTCCTCTCATTGTCATTCAGAGATTTTGTTCCAGTTAAGCGTTCTAAATATGGCTTCCCAGTATTTATCAAATAAGAGCGGAAGGGATCGCAACCTTAGAGAATTCCTCGACAAACCCTAATTTCTTCGATTGGTTTATTGTCAACCTTGGCTGTTGCGGTTTGGTTACAGTACAAACTGATGATTCCGTAATCCCGCGACTGTCAATTGCCATTTGATAATAATTAATTATTTTTCATAATTATTTGCTTATTTTCTTTGTCAGTTTTATAAGGCTAAGTTTTTCTATTCTAGAATTATTTGTTGTTATGAAACATAGGCTATGTTATCTTTCCTCCGCATATAAGTATAGGCCTAACAAATAAAAATCTGTGAAATAATCCGTCATGATTTATTATTAAAATGAAATATTATTAAAGTTTGGTATTATTAATTGTTATTGTTTTAACGTCGGGTGGATATCTGTCCCGAGAGGGAGCTTGTTTATTTCTGGGATGTGGTTCTTCCTGCTGGATCTCCTGCTTTATTCCCCAGTATAAAAGAAAGGTTACCCTATTATGAAAAAACATATGGCTATGGAGGGTTATTATATCTCTCAGGGTCCTAAATGTGTTATTCCTTCAAAATGTTAAGTAATGTCCAACTAGTTACTATAACTATTTATGTCCTATTTAAAGTAGATTACAGAAAAGACTCTCATTAAATGAAAGACAATTTAGAATGTTATTAAGCTTCGGTCACGTTTCGACCATACCAAGTACTCGTGATCATTCTATAGAATAAGTACTAGAAGAGATTGACATAGAAATGTATCTCATAAGAACTAAAAGCCGATTGTAGATTTATATTAGTAGTCCATTTGTATTTACGTTGGTTTGTAGACTCTTGTTAATTTATTTAGTCTTTAGAGGGACCCCTAGATTTAGCATGTCAAAACTTAAATAAAAGTTCAATAAACCTTTCTTATTATAGTCAATGCATTTGAAATAATTTTTTTTTTAATGCAATTATTATAATCATAATCGGTTGATTATTATATCAAAGTGTTTATATTTTGCTATAATTGCTGTGCACGTACTTCCAAGCATACGCGAAGGATAGTTTTCGTAGAGCCTACCAACGGAACACAAACGGGAGTAATGTGCTGATAAAATATTAAAAGCGTCTTTTCACATGCCATAAGTAAACAGAATAAGAAGCCCTTCGAGAAACTTTAATGCCTGGGGGAAGATACGTGGTATGAGTTTATCCTCTGCCATAATTTTACTCATATCGTAAAAAATATACTCGCTTCATTGGCAAAGTGAGGGATTTAGAAAGCGCAATATTAAAGGTTTACAGATTTTTAAAACTGCTCACTGTGTAATAATGGGCGGTTTTATGTTTCAATTTCAAATTATTTAAAGCATCTCTGGAATTATAAATTTGCAAATTTACTTCAATACGCCTGTACCTAATTAATTGACTATAAAAATGACTATAATAATATTTGTTATTTACAATCAGTAAGACATGTGATTTCCTTTTAATAATAAAAATACCACAATCCTTTACAGTTTCATTCAATCCTTATTTCGTATATTAGGCTTGTTATCATTTTTATTTAGAAAATATTGCCACTGCTTGTGAAATATTAGCTTACTATCAAGCTCACAAACCTAGAAGTAGTAAAGTCACTTTTTACATTAGTTTATGACTAACCGAACTAATTTGTTTTTTGTACATTTTTAAAAACGTACTGATACAGAAAGTTTTCGATCGCTCCGAGGTGAGTTCATCAGCGTCTAAATTTTCCGCTTGGTGTTGTTGTTAGGTAAACGGTGACGGTTTTAAAAGGCACGTTTTCAATAGTGTCAAAGAGTATGTGTGATTTATCTTGGGTTTTTTAAATATGTTTGTATTTTTCTGTGTTTGTAAATTTCATATTTTTCTCGTGTGTTGAGATGTGATCCTTTTTTTTTGTTGATGTGTAAGATTTCTAGATTATGGTTATTGTGTGTCTATTTGTGTCCTGTTTCTTTTGTATATAACAACATTTAAGCAGTAATAATAGGCTATCATTCCTCCGTCGATTATCGTATATCGAAGAGTGTAATAGAACTGATTACATCAAAGACCTATCTTACATCAAGACCATTGTTGGTTTTGGGTTCTCTTCAACAAAACTGCATACAATCAAAAATCTCCATGGAAGACAGTCTATTTTGAATAATCTGTCATAAAACACTTTCAATCAGGACTAAAGTTTATTCTGTATCATGCATTATAAAACTGTTCTAATATTAAATGACTCAAATCAGATGATTCTTCAAGTACTACATACTTTATATTGATAATGTTTCTATTCAAACTACCTGTCAAGTATTTTTTTTTAATTGTCTAAATTAAATGCGTTTATGATAAAGGAGTTAACTAGATGTAACACTTTTTCTAAATGAATAAAAAAAAGTGTGTAATAGATAGACTCTACCACTGATTATTGTTACTTGTAATTTCTTAATAAATAAAGACTTTATAATAAAACCACACAAACGTAGACTATTTTTTCTGAATGCTCGTAATAAAACACCTTAAAACAAAGGATAAAACTATAGGTTACTGTTCCCAATATTATCATTAGAACAACTTTTAAATCAATTGACTCAACAGTAGATTACGGTCTCTCATTAATTATGAATAAAAAACTTGTTATGGTAAAAGTTTTCTACTACAGATTACTGTTTTTTGTAAATTCTCTATAAATAGAATCTTTTGCAAAATTATAGAACCTTAGATCACTTTTATTCTGAATACGCACCATTCAAACTACTTACAATCAAAAGATTCAACTGTAGATTTCGGTTTCTATTCAATTACCTATAATAATCTGTTTGTAATAAGATGTGTCTACTACAGATAACTGTTTCTCCAAATCCCTCCGTAATATAACTCCAAAAGGCACAACTTTAGTTTATCAATAGGATTCTCACTATCCTTAATTACAAGCTACCGTCTACTGGAAGAAACTGTTTCTCCTAATCCCTACGTAATATAACTCCAAAAGGCACAACTTTAGTTTATCAATAACATTCTCACTATCTTTAATTACAAGCTACCGTCTACTGGAAGAAACTGTTTCTCCTAATCCCTACGTAATATAACTCCAAAAGGCACAACTTTAGTTTATCAATAAGATTCTCACTATCTTTAATTACAAGCTACAGTCTACTGGAAGAAACTGTTTCTCCTAATCCCTACGTAATATAACTCCAAAAGGCACAACTTTAGTTTATCAATAAGATTCTCACTATCTTTAATTACAAGCTACCGTCTACTGGAAGAAACTGTTTCTCCTAATCCCTACGTAATATAACTCCAAAAGGCACAACTTTAGTTTATCAATAAGATTCTCACTATCTTTAATTACAAGCTACCGTCTACTGGAAGAAACTGTTTCTCCCAAATCGTCCATAATTAAATTGTTTTTAATATAGGGATACAACTGTAGGATACTATTTATTCAGAATCCTCTTTAGTAAAACCAACTGTAGGATACTGTTTATTCAGAATCCTCTCTAGTAAAACCAAGTGTAGGATACTGTTTATTCAGAATCCTCTCTAGTAAAACCAACTGTAGGATACTGTTTATTCAGAATCCTCTCTAGTAAAACCAACTGTAGGATACTGTTTATTCAGAATCCTCTCTAGTAAAACCAACTGTAGGATACTGTTTATTCAGAATCCTCTCTAGTAAAACCAACTGTAGGACACTGTTTATTCAGAATCCTCTCTAGTAAAACCAACTGTTGGATATTGTTTATTCAGAATCCTCTCTAGTAAAACCAACTGTAGGATACTGTTTATTCAGAATCTTCTCTAGTAAAACCAACTGTAGGATACTGTTTATTCAGAATCCTCTCTAGTAAAACCAACTGTAGGATACTATTTATTCAGAATCCTCTCTAGTAAAACCAACTGTAGGATACTGTTTATTCAGAATCCTCTCTAGTAAAACCAACTGTAGGATACTGTTTATTCAGAATCCTCTCTAGTAAAACCAACTGTAGGATACTGTTTATTCAGAATCCTCTCTAGTAAAACCAACTGTAGGATACTGTTTATTCAGAATCCTCTCTAGTAAAACCAACTGTAGGATACTGTTTATTCAGAATCCTCTCTAGTAAAACCAAGTGTAGGATACTGTTTATTCAGAATCCTCTCTAGTAAAACCAACTGTAGGATACTGTTTATTCAGAATCCTCTCTAGTAAAACCAACTGTAGGACACTGTTTATTCAGAACCCTCTCTAGTAAAACCAACTGTAGGATACTGTTTATTCAGAATCCTCTCTAGTAAAACCAACTGTAGGATACTGTTTATTCAGAATCTTCTCTAGTAAAACCAACTGTAAGATACTGTTTATTCAGGATCCTCTCTAGTAAAACCAACTGTGGGATACTGTTTATTCAGAATCCTCTCTAGTAAAACCAACTGTAGGATACTGTTTATTCCGAATCCTCTCTAGTAAAACCAACTGTAGGATACTGTTTATTCAGAATCCTCTCTAGTAAAACCAACTGTAGGATACTGTTTATTCAGAATCCTCTCTAGTAAAACCAACTGTAGGATACTGTTTATTCAGAATCCTCTCTAGTAAAACCAACTGTAGGATACTGTTTATTCAGAATCCTCTCTAGTAAAACCAACTGTAGGATACTATTTATTCAGAATCCTCTCTAGTAAAACCAACTGTAGGATACTATTTATTCAGAATCCTCTCTAGTAAAACCAACTGTAGGATACTATTTATTCAGAATCCTCTCTAGTAAAACCAACTTTAGGATACTGTCTATTCAGAATCCTCTCTAGTAAAACAAACTGTAGGATACTATTTATTCAGAATCCTCTCTAGTAAAACCAACTGTAGGATACTATTTATTCAGAATCCTCTCTAGTAAAACCAACTGTAGGATACTATTTATTCAGAATCCTCTCTAGTAAAACCAACTTTAGGATACTGTCTATTCAGAATCCTCTCTAGTAAAACAAACAGTAGGATACTATTTATTCAGAATCCTCTCTAGTAAAACCAACTGTAGGATACTATTTATTCAGAATCCTCTCTAGTAAAACCAACTGTAGGATACTATTTATTCTGAATCCTCTCTAGTAAAACCAACTGTAGGATACTATTTATTCAGAATCCTCTCTAGTAAAACCAACTGTAGGATACTGTTTATTCAGAATCCTTTCTAGTAAAACCAACTGTAGGATACTATTTATTCAGAATCCTCTCTAGTAAAACCAACTGTAGGATACTATTTATTCAGAATCCTCTCTAGTAAAACCAACTGTAGGATACTATTTATTCAAAATCCTCTCTAGTAAAACCAACTGTAGGATACTATTTATTCAGAATCCTCTCTAGTAAAACCAACTTTAGGATACTGTCTATTCAGAATCCTCTCTAGTAAAACAAACTGTAGGATACTATTTATTCAGAATCCTCTCTAGTAAAACCAACTGTAGGATACTATTTATTCAGAATCCTCTCTAGTAAAACCAACTGTAGGATACTATTTATTCAGAATCCTCTCTAGTAAAACCAACTGTAGGATACTGTTTATTCGGAATTCTCTCTAGTAAAACCAACTGTAGGATACTATTTATTCAGAATCCTCTCTAGTAAAACCAACTGTAGGATACTATTTATTCAAAATCCTCTCTAGTAAAACCAACTGTAGGATACTATTTATTCAGAATCCTCTCTAGTAAAACCAACTTTAGGATACTGTCTATTCAGAATCCTCTCTAGTAAAACAAACTGTAGGATACTATTTATTCAGAATCCTCTCTAGTAAAACCAACTGTAGGATACTATTTATTCAGAATCCTCTCTAGTAAAACCAACTGTAGGATACTATTTATTCAGAATCCTCTCTAGTAAAACCAACTTTAGGATACTGTCTATTCAGAATCCTCTCTAGTAAAACAAACAGTAGGATACTATTTATTCAGAATCCTCTCTAGTAAAACCAACTGTAGGATACTATTTATTCAGAATCCTCTCTAGTAAAACCAACTGTAGGATACTATTTATTCTGAATCCTCTCTAGTAAAACCAACTGTAGGATACTATTTATTCAGAATCCTCTCTAGTAAAACCAACTGTAGGATACTGTTTATTCAGAATCCTCTCTAGTAAAACCAACTGTAGGATACTAT
The DNA here is from genome assembly GCA_036971475.1 of Prosapia bicincta. NCBI lineage: Eukaryota > Metazoa > Arthropoda > Insecta > Hemiptera > Cercopidae > Prosapia > Prosapia bicincta. Next base: position 106,894 of record JBAIZL010000031.1, on the reverse strand, counting down.
TTATTCAGATTCCTCTCTAGTAAAACCAACTGTAGGATACTATTTATTCAGAATCCTCTCTAGTAAAACCAACTGTAGGATACTATTTATTCAAAATCCTCTCTAGTAAAACCAACTGTAGGATACTATTTATTCAGAATCCTCTCTAGTAAAACCAACTGTAGGATACTATTTATTCAAAATCCTCTCTAGTAAAACCAACTGTAGGATACTATTTATTCAGAATCCTCTCTAGTAAACCCAACTTTAGGATACTGTCTATTCAGAATCCTCTCTAGTAAAACAAACTGTAGGATACTATTTATTCAGAATCCTCTCTAGTAAAACCAACTGTAGGATACTATTTATTCAGAATCCTCTCTAGTAAAACCAACTGTAGGATACTATTTATTCAGAATCCTCTCTAGTAAAACCAACTGTAGGATACTGTTTATTCAGAATTCTCTCTAGTAAAACCAACTGTAGGATACTGTTTATTCAGAATTCTCTCTAGTAAAACCAACTGAAGGATACTGTTTATTCAGAATCCTCTCTAGTAAAACCAACTGTAGGATAGTATTTATTCAGAATTCTCTCTAGTAAAACCAACTGTAGGATACTGTTTATTCAGAATCCTCTCTAGTAAAACCAATTGTAGGATACTGTTTATTCAGAATCCTCTCTAGTAAAACCAACTGTAGGATAGTATTTATTCAGAATTCTCTCTAGTAAAACCAACTGTAGGATACTGTTTATTCAGAATCCTCTCTAGTAAAACCAATTGTAGGATACTGTTTATTCAGAATCCTCTCTAGTAAAACCAACTGTAGGATACTGTTTATTCAGAATCCTCTCTAGTAAAACCAACTGTAGGATACTGTTTATTCAGAATCCTCTCTAGTAAAACCAACTGTAGGATACTGTTTATTCAGAATCCTCTCTAGTAAAACCAATTGTAGGATACTGTTTATTCAGAATCCTCTCTAGTAAAACCAACTGTAGGATACTGTTTATTCAGAATCCTCTCTAGTAAAACCAATTGTAGGATACTGTTTATTCAGAATCCTCTCTAGTAAAACCAACTGTAGGATACTGTTTATTCAGAATCCTCTCTAGTAAAACCAACTGTAGGATAGTATTTATTCAGAATTCTCTCTAGTAAAACCAACTGTAGGATACTGTTTATTCAGAATCCTCTCTAGTAAAACCAATTGTAGGATACTGTTTATTCAGAATCCTCTCTAGTAAAACCAACTGTAGGATACTGTTTATTCAGAATTCTCTCTAGTAAAACCAACTGTAGGATACTGTTTATTCAGAATTCTCTCTAGTAAAACCAACTGAAGGATACTGTTTATTCAGAATCTTCTCTAGTAAAACCAACTGTAGGATACTGTTTATTCAGAATTCTCTCTAGTAAAACCAACTGTAGGATACTGTTTATTCAGAATCCTCTCCAGTAAAACCAATTGTAGGATACTGTTTATTCAGAATCCTCTCTAGTAAAACCAACTGTAGGATACTGTTTATTCAGAATCCTCTCTAGTAAAACCAACTGTAAAAGGGTTTTCAGTCCTCCTTAATAAGACTGTTTAGAACCAAATAAAATTGCTAAAGCAAAATAATATCAATACTTTATAATAATATTATTTATATAGATAGGACTGTACCACAAGTTGTAATGTATTGCAAATGCTTCAAAAATACATACTAATCAAAAGTACTTGAGCATTTATAATAAAGATTTAATCTTGTATTTAAAAGCAATAGTTTACAATTCAAATATTTAGTACACACACGTATAAGATGAAATCCGATTTAAATGTAAACAGATAGGAAGGACAAGTAACAGACCGAGAGAGAAAAAGGAAGTAAATAGGTCAAATTGAAATGTTAAAGGTTAATTTAGATTATGATATTATAATTTTTGTTTGGAGGTTAATTTAAAATTCTTATTTTGTTTTGTTTGAAAATGAAGTATCCACGCTGCCGTGGTAGATTTAACTATTCTGGAAGAAATCAGAGGAACAACCCGTGCTGCAAATGAATGAAAGAAAACATCAAAGCGGTCGAAAGAAATTTGATGAAGGCCTTAGAAATCAACAGAAAAGAAGTATACAACTCCACGATTTCAAAAGTTCTCAAACTAAAGGAACGGGAACAAATAGAAGTAATGAAAAGTGAGGTAAAATAAAGAAAGGCCTTTGAAAACAGAAAAGAGCAGTTAACGGCCTAGAGTGAAATTTATTTAACGACTTACTACATAAAACCTACCTACTCGATCACTAGCATTCACGTACAATGCACATTTTTTTCATAAGCTATGTGCTCCTTTCCATAGTCATTTCCTAACCCCATTCGATTTAGATTTTAACCAGTTACTAAACCAAGCACTTGTTTGTATACCACTGGTTAACATATAAATAATAGGCTACCTATCTTTGTCTCTTACTTAACCTTTAAAATATAACTTATTTTTAATAAATCCTTTATTAGCTCACACTCCTGATATATGTCTGTATAAGTTTTCAATCGTTATAAAATACGTGTTTATTCATCAAATCAAGTTCAAATAAATTTATTTTAACCTATAATGGATGACAATTGATGTTTTTGTTTTCAAATATTTATTCAATTAATAATTTTTTAAAGTTTGGGGGATTGAAGTCGGATTCGAACTGATTTATCTTCATGTTTGAAGTTTACAGATTTGGCACTGAGCCAACTTTCCCATACCTAAAAATTTACTTCTCAAAGATCTATATGAATTTTACTTTAGCCCCCATCTGGGTTGTCTTCGAAAGCTCTATTCTACTACCTTAAATTGTTAACATGGTTACCACACAACGTCATAAATAATTCCCTAGGAATAAAAATAAATGAAAAGAAAAAATAAACAAACAAACTGGACTAACGGCATCGAACCTTTCTTCACAAACAAACAATGCGAAAGGAAAGCGAAAATAATCTACAACACAATGCAAGCGACGAAAAGGGTAAGCGTTTAAATAGTAACAAACAAAAATTATATATCCCAACATCATACATAGAAAGGAAAATTTGGAAAATTACATGGAAATTCGCTTTCTTTTTTGCCACCTAATATTGTTCTTCTGGCATATGTACCTACATATTTATAATAATTGTATTTATAAAATTTAAAAAAAATTAAAATAAATTTTTGTTTGTTGATTATATTAGGAATCGACGTTAAACAAAATTATATTAGTTGTTTTGTTTCAGCTAATTATGATTTCAAGCAAACATTCTTTAATAACTAGAAGCGAATCATTAATGGGAAAACTTTTAATTATAAATAAATTAAACCTATTAAACTATAAAAAATTGTTATCTATGTCCCCACCTACCTACCTTTCGATTTTCAAAGCAATCATCTTCAAATGAAAAAGTACAAGCTTATTCACTTTATTCTATAATCTCTCATGTATTTCTTACCGAATAAGAATCTTTATTAAATGTAAAGTCTCTAAAAACTCTAACTAATCATTTTGAAGAAGCTAAGTTGGTGAGTCAATCCCTGACACAATTGGTCTCATCAAATTCCCCTGTTTGTGTGTTGTGTAAGAGATTGCTTTGCAATCGAAGTGTACACTAAGTTCTTAAACTTGTGTCAAACCTATTCGTAATACGTGTGGCCAATTTCATACTACACCCACACATAAAACCATACACAATGACGAAATATTTTGAAAACACAATATACAATCTTAACATATTAAGTACAAGCAACTGATTTACGTGGAAGAAATACTTACGTCCACACAAACGTTTTACTGTTCTTTTACGATATTCAATCAGCATTTACGTCACATCAGCATGGTTTGAATAAAGCAGCTTCCATTACCGCTAGAAAAGTTCGCTTTTGTTGTGCGAACTTTATTTCTCGTCGTTATTCCGACGAACGGTAGTTAATTTTAAATGCATTATTTTTGCAAAGTAGAAATGTGTATGGCGAGCTTTATTAGTTAAATAGGTTGTCACTAAGCAGATTAAAGGTGACTTCAATTCCTATTTTATTGTAGACATTAAATTCAATTATTGATACGATTATCTAATTTTAATAGTAAAACACTTGCGTGGAAATTAAATTTTATCAGTTGATCTATACAGTTTTAGTAAATTTTCCAGTAATGTAAATACAAGTTAGTTTTAAAAGTTTCTTTCTTTATCTTCTTAGTTACACTTCTCTAGGTCATTGCTTTCTAATTGTTTCCTTTCTCGGCCCTTTCGTGTGAAGGAAGATTCTGCTTAAACTACCGTTAGTTTAAAAGTTTCTTTCTTTATCTTCTTAGTTACACTTCTCTAGGTCATTGCTTTCTAATTGTTTCCTTTCTCGGTCCTTTCGTGTGAAGGAAGATTCTGCTTAAACTACCGTTAGTTTAAAAGTTTGACGTCGTCTATAAATAGGACAACTTAGACATAACACTTTTAAAATTCAGTTTATTAAATATTTTACAGAAAAATTGCAATATTGATCTTTCATTGTGGATAATTTTAATATTAGATAAGCAATAAAATTTTAAACATTAAGAATAATAAAAGCTACATCCATGAAACATTATATCTTGTTAAATGTTACTATATACCGTATATCAGACGGTGAACCGAAAATAAACGGAAGGAACAAATGTACTTGTTTGGAAGAAAATGCAATTTTCATGGGAAAATTTCAGGATCTAAGGTAAGAATTGATCCAACAGCCGTCTTGTTTGTCTCCATGAGAGTTTAACCTCTTCCCGTACTTGTTTTACCTTCCTTGTAGAACGATTCAACTCAAACGAAGAACTTATAGTCGAAGTTGTCGGAACTTTGTAGACCTGGAGGGATTTATTTTTCTGGATGTGCCGAAGGTATTATGACATCCCTGATCTAAGTGCGTTACTGTATAAAGCGAGTATATAGAACGATAAAACCTATTCTTTGGGGTAATTGTTTCTTTATGCTATATTCAAAACGTTATGGCAAACCCCCCTAATTAATTTTAAACTATCAGAAGTGTGTCCTTATTTACTAGAACTTAAAAAAATGTCAATGTTTTTTAGTCCACAAATGTAACTAAACACTCTCTTAAGTTTAAAGATTCTAATTGTGTAATTACTGACAAAAGGGTATAATATTGTTTCTAATAAAATTAAACGAATTCCAAATAAAACATAATTCTTATTCAAATATACTTTGAATAAAAAATTTGCCACTGAAACATTAAATAAAAGCGGTTTTCATACGAATTGCGAAACATAATGATTACAGTTCACGATCTTATCTGAATTGGTTTCATTTAAAAGCGAACTTTTTTTGTCTAATTCGGTTGAATTTTGAAATCTAAAAGGTTTCAGAACAGGCAGAGGCTAAATTACTCCCTTATACAAGTTTCGAAACAAAAATCATTGAGTCATTTGTCAGTAGAGAAAACGACGTAATTGTGTTGAAACAATCTACATTCAACGCCTATTGGTAAGGAACTTCATTGAAAATTGTGAAGTTGCTGGATGCTTCGTCATCTCTATATAAAATCAAACCTTTTCAAGAGACTGTTGTTTACAAACTGTGAAATTATAAAAAATGAAATAATTAATTAATTACCATAGAAGGAAGAATTGCTTGGTAAGAGTTAATATAAACGCAAAAGTAATTCGAAAGTTGAAATATTATATATTATATTCACAATATATAAATCGTCAACTTATGGAATTAGATTCATATTCCATATTTCCATATATTAATATATACTCATATATTAATCAAATATATCATATTTCACAATTTCATATTTGTGTTTACACTTACAAGATTGAGCATTATATAACAAAAAACGGTCAAGGATCATTTATTTAAGAACTGACAACGTTTTGACAGCTGGTTCGTCACCTTCATTAGGCATTGAAAAGATAGACTATATAAAATTACTTAAGATTATTAGAGTCTTGTCCATACGTAAAAAAAAACATGTTAGAAGAAGGCTTCAACAGTTTTAAAACTGGAGGCTTCAGACGTTGAACTGATAAGCGTGGAAGGGGTTTCATGAAACCCAATCCCCTCTTCCTTGACAAATTTGAACAAATAAGAAATTTCAAATCAAAGGGGTTTGATGACACCCCTTCCATGATTGACAGTTCAAAAATATCATAATATCGTGACACATGTTCAATCTTTTTCTAATATATATAGAAACCAAATAGATAAGACTGTAATAAACCTATAAAATTCTATATTTTTAATATATTACACTAAAACCTCTAACCAGATATATATATATATATATATATATATATATATATATATATATATATATATATTTATATATATATATATACACACACAGTCGGCGCCGTTTATTGTGATCACGGTTAATGTTATCATTCGGTTATTGTTATCGTTTCATTGAAAAACAAACACGGACGTATAATAATTAGGCCGCTTATTGTAATCACCTGTTCGCTTATTATTATCATTTAATTTCCCATTAAAAATCATATGCGTCAACGTATACTAGCATAGACCAAGTAAAAATGTCTACAAAGTAGTGTAAACAGCACGTGCAACACACAGTGACGCCCAATTCATAGAATGTTTATTTTTAGAATGACAGAAATACTTTATAACGGTTTCAGCACTTAGCACAGTTCTCAGAATGTCTCCCTTACTCTTTGTTTACGCAAACCCCTAGACTCGCTACATCGACCTTAGTTGTTTGTTAACATTTGTTGATGTTACTACTGAACCATTTACAGTACAGTCCTACTGTATTTTTTTTCAGTGAATTTTTATGAACGTTTATTACAGTATTTCAGTGTGATTTTACATAACTTAATTTTTGAAGATCTTTTTCGTTTTTTTTGTAGAGGTTAGTGTCACTTGAAGTTTCAAAGGACAGTATAGCAAGATGTCCGAATCTCAAAAAAAAACGACGCGATTTTAAGTCTTAAACAAAAACTTGATATTCTAGATAGGTACAGTAAATTACCAAAAATGAGTCAAAGAAACGCTGCTTCTCAACTTGGCGTTTCTCAACCTCTCTTATGTAAAATATTGAACTACAAAGAAAAAATCTTGTCATTATCAAAGTGTAATGCAAATGTTGACAACAAAAGACATCGTTCTGGGAAGGATCCGCAAGTGGAATCAGCTTTGAAGTTGTGATTTAAAAATGTTCGCGAAAAAGATGCTCGAGTTGACGGCCCACTAATGCGTCTAAAAGGTGAGGATCTTGGCAAAAAAATAGGAAAACAGGATTTTAAAGGCATAAATGGATGGTTCAATCGATGGAAGAAAAAGGAAAATATTGTTTACAAGAAAACGTGTGGTGAAAAAAGAAATGCTGATTTTGTTGGAGCTGAGGACTGGTTACAATACGAATGGCCAAAGATTTTGGCCGAGTATTCACCTAGCTGCATATACAATGCAGATGAAACAGGACTTTATTATCGTGCTTTACCCGAACATACTTACTTATTTAAAAATGAAATTGCTAACGGCTGTAAAATATGTAAAGAAAGAATAACTGTTTTGTGTTGTGTTAACATGGTTGGTCATACAGAAAAACTCTTAATTATCGGTAAATCTAAAAATCCACGTTGTTTTCAAGGTATCAAAAAGCTACCGGTTGAATATCATTCAAACTCCAATGTTTGGATGACATCAAAAAGTTTTAATGAATGGCTGACTAAATGGGATACCAGCCTCAAACGCAACATTGTCCTTCTACTAGACAACTGCACTGCACATAGTGACATAAGCACTACGCTAAAACACATCAGAGTAATTTACCTTCCGGCCAATACTACATCAATTATTTAGCCATGTGACCAAGGCATAATTAAAAATCTCAAAAGTTTTTATCGACGAGAGATGCGTGCTAGAATTATAGAAAATATGGATGAATTTCAAACCCTTGCCTCAAATAAATTGGCTAAAAAAACTTCTTTACTCGATGGTATTCATCTGATAGCAAAATATTGGAATGCAGTTTCTGAAAAAACTGTGAAAAATTGCTTTAGAAACGTGGTTTTTTTGTTGAAGAAAATCAAGAGCAAGCTACATCCGAGGAAGACTCTAAAGAGAACTTGAAGATTTCGATTTGTCCTTAAAAGAATATACTGAGTGGATGGAAGTTGACGATAGTATTGAAACAGCAGCGGAAATGACTGAAGACGATATTTGTGAGGTAGTTGCTTCAACATCAAAAGTTACTGAAGAAGAAGAAGGCACCGATGATGACGAAAATGATAAATGTGTACCGCAAAGATCTAAGCAGGATGTTCACCAAGCTCTTGAGATTCTAAGGCAGTTTGTTCAACAAAAAGCAGAAAATTTCAACAAACATTATGAATATGTACAATTTATAAACAATATTTTACGAGAAGACTACAGACAGTCACATATAGAGGAATTCTTCGAGAGAAAGTAAATGTAAATTACTTGTTTGTTCTTTACTATTACACTGATTAGTACGTTTATTACTTCAGATAAGCCACAAGATTTCATTTAATTCTTTGTGTTTGATTTTTCCATTTGGTGCACCCTATGGAAAGTGATTAAAAATCCTTACAACTAATGATTGATATTCTGATAATTTTGATAGATACGAATGTTATGCTGCTTACTCTATGTGCTTCAATACATGAAATGTAACGCTGTCAGAGTTTTAGCCTTATGGATGCCGAGACACGCAACCGGTTTACGCATGACGGAAGGTTTAACGTCCCTAATTTTTGCATTAACAGTGACAGCTATGTGACAGACACAGCTACATGTCTGTTTAGGCGCCCTGAGCTTATACATTAATTGTACTTCCTTGTCTTGACGTCAAATGAGAATATTCTACCTTAAAAATGACTACACGTTCCTACACACATTACTTCTTAAGGTTAATTTTGTTGGTATTTATTTTATAAACATATTTTATGGACTACAAAGGTTTCCAAATTATTTATTATAAAATATGTTTATACATGAGTGGATGAATAAATAGTATTTTATTAACGATTAAAAATTTGAGCATAATATATGGGAGAAGATTGAACTAATTGAAAAAGAACTCGTTTCTTTATTTCTTTTTTCTCTCTCAAAGACAATCTATAGAACATGTACAGGAATAATCTATAAAAGTATTAAAGACAATTCAACACGCCTTTATACAAAGCTACTACAGCTTCGATTCTGATTCATTGTAATTACAAACAACGACGTGCTCCATATAAGATAAAACCCAAACGCTATTTACAAGAGATTTGTTTTAAAATAAAATATTTGAATTCTCGAAACAGAGCCAAACGCTTAATGGATGATTCTACGGCAATTGCAACAGATGTTTAGGGTTTAAATTCTGCGTAATTTGGCAGCTGTTTTACTTTAACTGGCGTAAATGTTTGGGCATCATTTCATCTTTCAATAAGAGACACAGTCTGACCTAATTTCGTTCTTGCTAATCCGTACATTTACGCAGGTTGTGTACTGTACAATATCACTATCTCAAACTAGATTTCAGTTAGTGTATTTTTGACAAACGAACAATGTAACCGACAAACTTATTTAGCATTTGATATTGTCAATAATTTTGTTTGACAAAAATATTGTTAAGGTCAAAGTCTATATTTTTAAGGCTAAAAACTAAGAATCCTTATAAATTGGAAGCAAAGTATTAAAAGTTAGAAAATTGAAAGGAGATAGTAGAGAACACGCGTATGTACAGAAACATAACTAATTTATTAAAAAAAATAACGCGCGCTGGCGAGGTCACACACACACACACACACACACACACACCCACACACACACACACACACACACACACACACACACACACACACACACACACACACACACACACACACACACACACACACACACACACACACACACACACACACACACACACACACACACACACACACACACACACACACACACACAAACACACACACACACAAACACACACACACACACACACACACATTTAACGACGAAAGTATGTACAATGACACCTTTAGGTATACATATTTAGGTGGTAATAGATTCATTTGATATTAACCTATAACATGTATATTAATAATATATAACCAACTATTTAAAAAAACAAATATTATTACTAATTTTTTAAATTGTTTCTTCAACCATAAGTGAGACTCTAACCATAGCTTTTGTATAAAGTCTACATTATATTGTTATAGTTAATTAACGGACTCATATAAGTATCTTGTGCATGCAAACGCCCATAAATATCTCCCAACACCTCTGCCATATTTTATTGTATTTTAGTTATGACTGTATAGTTTAATAAAAATTTTATGACAGAAAAGCCTGTAACACTCTTTCGTTACTAGTTAAAACTAATAACGCCTGTCGATTTTATGTCATGAATTATATTCCTAAACGTGTATTTTCAATTCTAGTGTGCCATAACAAAAGCAGTAAAACCTTTTACCGGAAAAAATTAAATTCTCCACCATAACACTATCTCATGCTCAACGTGTCCCAACAGGTATGCACATACAAAATATATTGAAAATATACAACAAGGTTGGAGCTATAAATACCTATAAATATACCTATATACCTATAAATAAATAAATAAATAAATAAATATATATATATATATATATATATATATATATATATATATATATATATATAACCTAGTAACACTGGGTTTTGTAATACCTCATCACATACAACTTAAAATTCTTAAACAAGTATTTTATTTGTTTTGTGGTTTGTGTTATTAGGATAGTTTAATATTTTGTTGTTAGGTTTGTATGTTGGAGTGTAGTATTCTTTGTTTTATATATTTATTTTTTACAGATACAGAAAAACATAACCTATCAGGAATTACAAAATTATATGTAACGACTGCAACGCATTTTACACAGGAAGAACATTCAGATCATTTAAAATAAGATTTGAAGGGCATTGCAGATCATTCAAAAATAAAAATACGAAAGTATCAAATGTTGCAGCACAGCTAATATCACATAAACATGAAATAACAAATTACGAAAACAAACTAACCATACTTGAAATAAATAATAACCCAATAGAACTAAACTCACTAGAAAAATACCACATTTATAAAAACATTCACAACAATTCAATGAACCTCCAGACAACATATGTAGACGACCCTAATATTCAAAAACATTATACACGCGGCTCAAGAAGAAACATGTATGACGTCAACAAATACCAACATCACGAACCGAACAACCACACCAGAAAAATAGAGAAAATTAATTTAGTGATTCGACAATGGTCAAGTGACCGAAAGGTGTCTCATCACTTAAGGTAAAATTATTGCACTTAGTGGTGAAAAAAATTATTTACAAGTGATAATAATAACTTCAAACAGTTAGTGTAACGAAAAAACAATGGACAACGTGAAATATCACGATATATATATAATACAAATTTTCGATCGTTAAAAAACTACGTTTTTATTAATCCAATCATGTTTTAATACACTTCTTTCAACTTATAGTGAAGGACAATTGGTAATAAAGTTTTTTAAAATATTTATGTAATAAATAAATTTGGTAGATCTAAGGTCGAATTCGAACTGAGTATCTTCATGTTTCTAAGTCTAGCGCCTTTGGTACTGAAACAACTTTCCATAGATAGAAATATACTTCTCAAAGGTATGTATGGATCTTTCTTTTGCCCTATCTGTATGTCGATTGCACAACCTTAAATTGTGGCCATGAATACCACACAATACTATAAATAATGCTCTAGGATTAAAAATGAATGAAAAGAATAAATAAACGGTATCGAACCTTCGCAGAAGGGCTATTACGAAAGAAACGCGAAATGAAACTACAAGACAATACAAGCGGCGAAAAAAAAGAAAACGTATAAATAGTAACAAACAATAAATATAGTCCAACATATAAAAAAGGAAAATGGAAAATTGCAAGGACTTTCGCTTTCTATTTCGTAACGTAATTATGTTGTATATATATATATATATGTGTGTGTGTGTGTGTGTGTGTGTGTGTGTGTGTGTGTGTGTGTGTGTGTGTGTGTGTCTGTGTAGGTCTTACCTACATAATTATATTAATTGCAATTATAAAATAAAAAGAAACTAACATAACAGTTTTCTGGGTTGTTTTAAGATGGAATTGACTAATGTTTTTTATATCACTTGTTGCATACTTAGAGATTATTTGGATAAAACAGAAGAAATTTTCTTTTACGTTAAACATTGACTCACTGCCTACTGAAGAAATAAAAGTAATATTTTACCATTAATATCTGCGCATTAAGTTTCGAGAAGATATAATATATTTCACCTATTCAATTAACTTATTTACCTAATTTGTTTAAATGTGTATTTAATTGTGTAAATACGTTTTACATTATGTTTTTACATTTTAGCAAAAATATATATTGTAGCCACAATTGATGAAAACATATAATTGAATCATTCTATATGTATATTTCTGATCATACAAATAGATACTTTAAAATGAATATTACAAATTAAATGGTTTAATTTCACAAAATTAATGATATATAATTGGGGTGTTGATTTGTATTTAAAAATATTTACTGGGAAATAGAAATGTGACCTAATTCTAGTCATTTTAATTAAATCCTCATTAAATGGAAACATGTATACCCGTTGAAACGTTATAATTATATTGCTTAAAACATTTATATTATATATTATATTTGTATTGTTTAACCTATTTAATTACAATGTTTAAAATAAATTTGATGTTTGATTGTCGATAAGTAATAAATACGTTGAATTTCATAAAAAGATAGTATTGACGGATTAGCTTTTGATAAAATAAAAATTACTCTGTACAAATATTTACAGTTTCTAATACAAATATATATTTCAAATTATAATATGCAATATTGTGATAGTTTGTGTAGTTACACAGGTTATTTTATCTAAACAATACTAATGTTTGTTGAAATAGTTTTATTATGCTACAATAAAAATATTGGAAAGAACCTCAAAATCACAAAAATAATGAAAAATAACAAATAAAACAAGCTATTTAGGATTAAACCCTTATGTACACTTCGACGATAAAGTGATGGTTTGTAACTTCTTGTTTACTAGATTGTAATTATGTAATAAGACCCTCTGATGATGATGACATGGTCATCAAAATGTAGATAAGGGTTTAATCTTACGTAACTTTTTGTATGTGTTATTTTTGTTATTATTTTTTGGTATTTTGGTTCTTTTCAATATTTTAATTGTAATATATGGTACCATTGCGCTTTTGATATTCTATAATTTTATTATGGTTTATAACGTGATCTTATAAATGCGGCAGCAATTTTATTACGTTATGTTTATTTTAAGATATTATAAAAGTAGATATAGATGAATGGGTAAAACAGATAGGTTTTCTCTTAATACAGTTCTGTTGAGATATGTCTGACCTTCACCTGCAGCTGCCTCGTGGCTGAAATAAATACTCTACTCCCTGAGTAACAGATAATTATATATATAGCGGTTTCCCCAAGTGGGACGCCCACTATTTGAATGCAGTAAGATGCAATGATAAAATAGATTAAATATTTGTATTCATCGAGGAATATGACAGGATAAGAGGAATTAGACACCTACTTTTGGTTCCACGATTGATATTTATTGAAAATAACGTTATTGCCGAATATTTAGAACTGATTCCTTGAAACAGCAAAAAAATGTTTGCAATAGTTCGCGTATATATGTTTTTTTAGTCAAATATAATAAAATCAATTTAGAAATATTGTGAAAAAAATAAATTAATAATATAAACACAAATAAACACATTTTGTGCTATTAATATGATAATTGATATTGGTAATTCTACTGTAGGTTATTTAATCTTAAATAAATTATATGAAATATAATAATCAATATTTATTAGGAATATAATGTGTTTGAATTTATTAATAAATACACAAAAATCTCTTAACCATAAACTTTCTTTATTTTACCCTAATTTACATTTCAGTTATCAAGTAACCATCCTCAGAGGGATAACATACAAATACAGTCTTTGTATGTTATCCCTCTGAGGATGGTTACTTAATACTGAAATGTGCATAAGGGTCAAATAAAGAATATTTAATGTAATTATAACTTATTAATAAATGTAGATTATCTAATCTTAAAAAAATAATATGAAATATAAAAACCATTAATTATTAGGAATATACTGTGGTTGAATTTAATATTAAATACACAAAAACCTCTTAACCACAATTTTTTTTATTTTACCCTTATGTAAATGTCAGTTACCAAGTAACTATCCTCAGAGAGATAACATACAAAGGCAGTCTTTGTATGTTATCCCTCTGAGGATGATTACTGGGTAACTGAAATGTACATGAGGGTAAAATAAAGAAAGTTTGTGAGTAAAAGGTTTTTGAGTATTTATTATAAATTTTATAAAGAAAGGATAAGCTATTTTTCTTTTAGTCGTTTTTTAGTTTCGCTGAAAATATTTATTATTCTGAAAACTGTAATACTTTTACACTCATTGCTACCTAGTTATTGTAATTCAATCTCTAACTGTTTTACAAGCTACAATATTTTTGTTGGTTTTTTACTTTAGTAATACACGTATTCGGTCTACCATCTTCTTAAATAGCCTTTACAATACTATTTTACAGTAATATACAAATTTACTGATAATTCTATAATTGAAAATTTAATTTTGAATCCGTCTCTAAAGTAATTCTTATTAGGAATTACATTTTCAAACATTTTTTGTTATAGCCAAAGTATATTTATGACCGTAATATTATATATAGTTTACTTATTTCTAATGATAATTTGATAATGTGAAGATCATAAATAAATAAGTTAGATAAGGATTGGAAGATTTATTCATAAAATATCGTTAAATATATTTTTAAATTAAATTTACGTGGATAGTTCATTATTTAATATTGTAACAAATTTTATGATCACAGACATTCATGTATATTCTAATTGTATTTTGTAGGTTTCACAACAATTTTAAACAGAAACTAACTGTATGTACGAGTATAGTACTCATAATTTAAAATGTACGAATAATAGCTTTGTTTTATATGGAATTTGAAAATTCAAAATTTGTTTATATTTATTCCTAAACACCCGACAGTGATAATATTTTTAATAAGAAACCGTAATAAATATAATTTCTCTTACTTTCTACATGACCATGTAAGATTATGATGGCCAGATATAAAACCATCATTTTCAGTTTGTCCACAAAGAAAGACGGGAGTTGTCCACACAGGAAAGCAATTTACTCGAATAAACCTGGAACAATCGCTTCTAACGTTGTACGAGATATCTTGCTTGCGTTAAGTAAACCTGGTGTAATAATGATGAAACGACTATTGGCATACCTGTAGATACAAGGGGCGGCCGACGTGTCCACCGGCAGACCAAATATTTGCCCACTTCAGGCAGTGCTTACATAATAGAGACGGCAGCTTGTTTAGGTTGTAAAATGTAAAGCACTCTCATTGTTTGTTTTGCTCTTAATTCTTCACTCGTTATAATTATTTCGTAAGAAAACAGTTTGTCCTTCGTGCTATGTAGGTAGAATAGACCAAAATGTTAGATCTAGTGACACGGTAAGTTTTAATGACGTTAAAATTTTGTGCCATTAATTTAAAATGAATAATTTATTCTTTAATGTTTTTTTTTAAATTTATATACGCTATTTTTTATAAAATTTTAATTTCTCTGCAACATATACTTATTACAACCTGCTTATAGTAGCATTCAACTTGCCTTTTGTTTAGTAATGATTCTGGTAGTGCAATTTGAAGACCTAAATAGGGTAACGAACTAGCTATAGAAATGGTGTCACAATCACAAATAAAACCGAAAAAATCGAAAATAACCAAAAGCCATCATAATGAATATATGAAATTAGGTAATTAACAACTTTGTTGTAAGCCTTACCAAATACTAAGGAATTACAGCGTCCTTACATACAGACTATTATATACGAAGTTGGATGCTGTACTACTGATTATTATTGTGAGATTCAACAGTTTATTGATACATATATTGGTAACTAATGGTGTGACATCTTTATAATTATTAATTAACTATAATATTAAACAACTTAAGATTTTCAAACAAATAGTACTTTTTGTTTCTATATCAGCTTTCAAGTTCTAGCTCAGCACAAAAGATATACATTATTTAAACTAAGTAGCGTAAGATAAATCATTCTACACAGACAATACTCAACACCGCCCTGTTATTGTGTAATTCATTTTACCTCATAAAGCAAGAACAGTTCATGAACTACGCAGCACCATATACTCTTCCTATAATATAAGAATCTATACTGGAACATAACAATATATAATGTACATTAACATGTATACTATAACATAACAGCGTATGCTGTAACATAACAGCTTGTACTGTTACACACAGCCTATGGTGTAACATAACAGAGTATACTATAACTAAATGCGTATACTGTAACATAGCAAATTGTACTGTAACATAACAGGTGTACTATATTATAACCGTGTATACTGTAAGATAATAGCGGGTAATGTAACATAAAAGAGTATACAGTTAAGTAACAGCGTATAAGTGCAACATAATAGAGTATACTATAACTTAACAGAGTAAACTGTAACAAAAAAGGTATACTATAACGTAACAGCGTTTGCTGTCACGTAAGTGTATACTGCAACATAACAGCTTATATGGTTACACCTTATATTGTAACGTAATGTCATATACTGTAACATAACAACTTATACTATAACCTCAATGATTATAGTGTAACATAACTTTTATACTGTAACTTAACAGGTATACTATAACACAACAATGTGTAGCATACAGTAACATAACAGCGTATACTGTAACATGACCTGTGTATATTGTAACATAACAGCTTATATTGTAACATAACTTATACTGTAGTGTAAGTGGGTATACTGAAACAACAGCGTATAACTCATCATAACAGAGTATACTGTAACCTAGCCGCGTTTACTGCAACATAACCGCGTATAGCTCCACTTAACAGCATATAATGTAACTAAATGCGTATACCGTAACATAACAAATTGTACTGTAACATAACAAGTGCACTATACTACACCTGTGTGTACTGTAAGATAATAGTGGGTACTGTAACATAAACGCGTATACTGTAACGTAATAGCTTATACTAATAGCCTATACTGAAATATAACGGCGTGTAATGGATCATAACAGTGTATACGGTGACATAGGCCCATTAGCGTATACCGCTACATAACAGTGTATACTGTGACATAGGCCTATTAGCGTATACCGCTACATAACAGTGTATACTGTGACATAGGCCTATTAGCGTATACCGCTACATAACAGCGTATACTGTGACATAGGCCTATTAGCGTATACCGCTACATAACAGTGTATACTGTGACATAGGCCTATTAGCGTATACCGCTACGTAACAGTGTATACTGTGACATAGGCCTATTAGCGTATACCGCTACATAATAGTGTATACTGTGGCATAGACCTATTAGCGTATACCGCTACATAATAGCGTATACTGTGACATAAGCCTATTAGCGTATACCGCTACATAATAGTGTATACTGTGACATAGGCCTATTAGCGTATACCGCTACATAATAGCGTATACTGTGACATAAGCCTATTAGCGTATACCGCTACATAATAGTGTATACTGTGACATAGGCCTATTAGCGTATACCGCTACATAACAGTGTATACTGTGACATAGGCCTATTAGCGTATACCGCTACATAACAGTGTATACTGTGACATAGGCCTATTAGCGTATACCGCTACATAATAGTGTATACTGTGACATAGGCCTATTAGCGTATACCGCTACATAATAGTGTATACTGTGACATAGGCCTATTAGCGTATACCGCTACATAACAGTGTATACTGTGACATAGGCCTATTAGCGTATACCGCTACATAACAGTGTATACTGTGACATAGGCCTATTAGCGTATACCGCTACATAATAGTGTATACTGTGACATAGGCCTATTAGCGTATACCGCTACATAACAGTGTATACTGTGACATAGGTCTATTAGCGTATACCGCTACATAACAGTGTATACTGTGACATAGGCCTATTAGCGTATACCGCTACATAACAGTGTATACTGTGACATAGGCCTATTAGCGTATACCACTACATAACAGTGTATACTGTGACATAGGCCTATTAGCGTATACTGCGACATAACATCGTATACCTCGACATAACAGTGTGTACTGTGAAATAGGCCTATTAGCGTATACCGCTACATAATAGTGTATACTGTGACATAGGCTCATTAGCGTATACCTCGACATAACAGTGTATACTGTGACATAGGCCTATTAGCGTATACCTCGTCATAACAGTGTGTATTGTGACATAGGCCTATTAGCGTATACCTCTCATAACAGTGTATACTGTGACATAGGCCTATTAACGTATACCGTTACATAACAGTGTATACTGTGACATAGGCCCATTAGCGTATACCGCTACATAACAGTGTATACTGTGACATAGGCCTATTAACGTATACCGTTACATAACAGTGTATACTGTGACATAGGCCTATTAGCGTATACCTCGTCATAACAGTGTGTATTGTGACATAGGCCTATTAGCGTATACCTCTCATAACAGTGTATACTGTGACATAGGCCTATTAACGTATACCGTTACATAACAGTGTATACTGTGACATAGGCCCATTAGCGTATACCGCTACATAACAGTGTATACTGTGACATAGGCCTATTAACGTATACCGTTACATAACAGTGTATACTGTGACATAGGCCTATTAGCGTATACTGCGACATAGCATCGTATACCTCGACATAACAGCGTATTCTGTGACATAAGCCTATTAGCGTATACCGCTACATAACAGTGTATACTGTGACATAGGCCTATTAGCGTATACCGCGACATAACAGCGTATACTGTAAAATAACAACTTGTACTGCGACATAAACGCGTAGTAATGAATTTATTAACTGAAGAAAAATCGAAACATTAAATTTTTTAATACACTGTTTTTTTTATTTTCAAAGTCCAAAATATAAAGTGTGGGTGAACATTCTAAGCCCTGTTCGAGCATTTGGCTAATAATCTCAAGGTCCTGAGCTAAGCTCCTGCGATCATCAAAACATATCTCTGTGTTTCTTCTGTCCTCTGATATGTCATCCTTATGCCTAATAGGTCATGGCCATATTTGCCTTCTTTAAAAGTGAACCATTCCTACTCCGTCTTAATTATACTAAGGTGGTAATTTAATTATATATTCTGGCAGGATATTAATAAATACAATACCTGTAGGTTTTGCATCCAGTTAGCTCATAGGCCAAACTCAGATCTTTTGCAGCACGTTTCCATAAGGTATTGAAACGTTTTCCTATTCTATTTCGTTTAAATTATGCGAACTCTAATCCTCAAACTTTAACGAAGTTAGAAAGCGAAATAATTTAAGTAGCATTTAATTCTTGTATGCTCACTCCAGAAATAGGCCTATTAGTTCTAACACATAAAGGTATTACGGTTGTATATTTGCACTAGATAAAATATGTATAACTGGAAAATGTTGGAAAAAACAAACTTTTAAAATACTCGGTTTATTTGTAGACTGTATTTTAAAAATCATTTACTCAATAAAAAAATTAAAGTAAACACAACAATGGAAGTATGATTTTAAGAAATAACTGGTCTTAAATTTTGAAACAGTCATGGGTTAAATATAACAATAATTATTTTAAACCTGAAAACAAATCTGTCCCGGACAAAGAAACACGATACTTATTACGGTCTGGCCAAAGAAGAAAAGTTCCGCGGAAAATAAAAGAGAATAACTGCTTCCCTTAAGAGGAGATTTTCTGTTGCCTCTTTATTGTTGGAATCGTTATCGAGTCGCTGTAATGTGTAGGGGGAGTTACTGGCCGGTAAGAATCGAGCGAGGCAACATAAACCAACAAAAGAGAATACCCCGTTTCCTCCTTAGATAAAGCAGGGAACAATGATATCTCCCTTAATTACCCAACCTGAATAGCAGAGACCATTGTATAACAACTATTAAACTTCCGACATTGGTCTAAGTTTGGTTTTACAACAAACTATGGTCTACAGGCAGTGTTTGTTATACACATACACAAACCTATTGCTTTTATTGGCCTATATTGTTCTGAGATACTGACATGTCCGTTGTTTATTGTAGCTCCTAGGATTTTTATGCCAGTAGAAATATATAAACAAATAGTTATAACTTTTATTTATATAATTTTGTATATTTTATAGTCATTGTATTGATAATGTATAATAATACATTATTCTATTATTCTCTAGACGTTATTAATTATATTAATAACACTACATTCGGTAACGTTAAAATAAATTCGACAACATTGTAAAAAAATTCGTAAACGATTATGTGTTCCAATAAACAATAGCAGTAACCAATACAGCACTTTATGAATTGTAAGGCAGGCATTTTATTTTGGTTATCTATTTAAGTCTTCTTTGCAACCGTGTCAACAATACCAATATTTTAATTGTACAACCGATATCTATGTTCATGTTTTCTATGTTATTGCTTCATATACACTTTAACAGGAATATTCAGAATTATTTTGAGATTTAAAATTTACTTAGTTTTCTCTTAGAGCAGATAAGTGCTATGATTGTATATTATTAACATAAATCAAACCTCTCAATCACAAATAGCTTTCTTCTTTTATTTAAAACCTTATGTATATTTCGATTCCATAGCAATTATCCTCAGAGGTAAATTTATTTAAAAGACTAAATATTTTCATTGTAAATTACCTTTGAGGATGATTGCTATGCAATCGAAATATACATAAGGTTTTAAATAAAAGAAGAAAGTTATTTGTGGTTGAGAGGTTTCATTTATTTAGGTTAAACATTACGCCACAGATGTTTTATATAGTTATATTGTATATTATTGTTTTACAAAGAAATAAGGTTATGTATATTTTGTCAAATTGGAATACTTAACGTCACACACTAGTAACAAATCACCCCTATGGGAAATTATTTTAAAATAATTATTTATAGCCTATTAGGTAATATAAATCATATTGTAAATTGTAAAAAAATCCACATTCGAAGTTGTAACCGGTTCGTCCGTGGACCATCAATGTAGATTTTAGGTTTGTAATTCATTTCAATATCGGACTAATATAACAGTTATAAAATAACTGTTATTTTGTGATACCATAGCATTATAGTTATATGGAACTGTGCAGAACACAATTTGACACTATCGAAACGTTTTATCACTCCTGTTTTATTGTATGGGTTATCAGTTAAAACTTTTTACGTTTTCTAAGATAAACATTTTGTTTAAATTCCATTGAATATATACTTCGATAATACACATTAAACTTGATTGTTATTGCAATATACGTACAATGTTCTCAAGGTGCTTTATGTAAATTAATTGTTTCCCTCATTAAAACTGAATTTAATACGTCAGACAACATTATAGTATTATGGAACAAGCAAAACCTGATAATGACCTACATACGGAACTCGGGCGGATTTGTATTTTAATTGAAGAGGTAGTCTCGTTGGTTGTATTATAGAGCCCTTGTGCTCTCAGTCCACACAATTTAGTTGAGAGCGAGCTAGTTTACGTTAGGCTTAAGGTGGTTTTGAAATCACTTCCAGTGTGTGCTTTAAATCAGGAAAATAAATACGCAATATAAAAATTATTTGAAATATGATGAACAACTGGATGAATGTACATACTAGAGGGGTAAATGTATATTTGCTACTGTAAGAAATCATATTTTTGATGTAATAAAACAATTAATGTTTTACAAGTTTTGGATTTATCAGTTTTTCAGGCCCCTGAACTCCTTTGATTTTGTAAAAGCATTTATAAACGTCATACACGTCCAAAGGTAAACGTATTGCCCCTAATACAGAGCTCAGTTATAGGGTGCTAGTAAGTAATAATAAATCTGTTCGTATTCACTTGGAGATTGCGTACAGACCACTTAGAGGTTACTTAAAGGTTACGTGGATGTTAATTAGAGGTTATGTTTAAATCATTTTTAAGTGAACTCTCCCGATAGGTTTCATAAAATATATCTTATTATTACTAGTAGGCAATGTTAATCTCTGCGTTCTACATTAAAGTTAAAATGTAAGTTATTGATTAAGTTATGCATTATTTAGAACTATTTTAAATTATTTTTAAAATTTTGATAAAATCGTAGAATAAAATACCAATTACGGATTAGTCTACATTTTCCCCCCTTACGTTTATGGAAGATGCTTTTATATTCTCACTTTACGTAAGTTTTGTTTTATAAGTTTTAAACAAAATTATACATACAAATTTAATAGATTTTAAATTAAGTAATTCTATTAGTAATATTTTCCAATTTGATATTTTTGTAAGTTGCCATTTTATTTTAGCAAACCATCTCTTTTTACCGTTACCAGTAGGCTATATTTTTCAACAACCACATTGTTTGAATCAATTTTAAAATATGACTGTTCAAGAAATACCTACATGTTGAACTAAGCTCGAGTTAAAGGTAAGGTATGTGGCTGGAACATTTAGTTGTCACTCAAACCGTAGTTTGGTTAGCCCTTACGCGTGTGAGTGACGTGTATGAAACATTCTGAACTTGATTTAGGATATCTACCTAAGGTAAATTCCTAATATTAACATGCGGAATAAGAATGTTAAAAGCATATATCGATAACAAATGTTGAATCTAAATACATTGTGTGTTAATCTTACCAATAAACTGTTAAACGTAAAAGTCAGGTGGTGATTAATACTATTCTCACACTATGCGTTACCTTACTTTTAAATGGTCTTTGAGAAGGACTAGCACTAAAAAGGGCCAAAATATACTAACCTAAAATATACATTTAACCCTTATTAGGTTATATAAAATATAAAAGCAATCGAAATTAAAATACAAATAGCAAAATTACACAATCCGATTGCGCAATTATATAATTGTAAGGTTCATTTTTAAAAGCTACATCTAAATGCCAAACAGTCTCTCTTTATCACGCTATCTCTTAAATCTTCTATTTATCTGTCTGTCTTTCTGTCTCTCTTTTGTCTTATTTTCCGTCTCACTTTCGTTCTGTCTCTATGTCTGTCTTTCTCTCTTCTTTTAATTTGTTGTACTCAGTGTTGTTATCATCTGCTAAACCGGGTTTAAAGATGGGTTTAAATAATTATAAGTATTCAAAATAACGCAATATTCTTGTTCGATTAATATCGTTTTATTAAATTTTCCCAAGATAAATTTTATTGTAAATCAAAACTTGATTTGTTTCAATGATTAATATTGTAGTTAATTCTTTGAGTTCAGAAATAAGAAAGCTTATGATAGATTTTTTTAAATAATTTAATAAATGTTCTTTTAGTTTGTAAAACATAAAGTAGACATAAATAGATATTTTCCGTATACACTCTTTACATTCGTGAAGGCTTATATTCATATCCCTAAAGTCAACACAGGCAAATAGAGATCTCAGATTCAAGTTCCGAAAAATGGCGCCCGGATCTGTAAGTTTGATTGGAATCAAATCCCGAGCAATAAAACGGATATTTTTATTCCGACTCGGTGAAACTCTGGATAGGGGTTCAGATTAGTACAGATTTATATCAGAATAAAGAGTAGGTGGCCATAAAATTAAGTACCGTATAAAATAGATATATTATGCTTTATAGTTTACCATTCTACACAATCTTCTTGTACTTAATGATTTTATTTATGAGTATGAAAATACAATTTAATTAAATTTTTATATCAGGTTTTGAAAATATCACATGAAAAAGGCAACATGGAAATAAATGTATGAGCTTTCCTATGAGTTGAATTTATATTTTGGGTATTATTACGCTATGAGCGATTTACTCATTGGACTTCTGTACCAGTTGCTTTCCTCTATACCGTGCATTGTTACTAAATTTGACTAGATAGTATCAAAATCCCCAGTTATATTCTGCTACTAAATTTATGATTATTGTTTCTGATTTTTTATAGAAAAATATATGGAAATATTTTCATTAATTTTAATTTTCCTCTCTGGGTATAAATAATTATTACTTCCATTTACACAATATTCTCTTAATGTCATAAACCAACCATCATATTTGTAATAAACAATGCTACTCTAAACGCACAGTATTCTATCATGCTGTTCTTTACTTTGGCTTATATTTCTTTCAACCTCCATAATTTTCGAATATATCTGAACTATGATATATTGATTTCATTTTACTATTTTATCACCATTTTTAAAAGTCATAACATTTTCATTTACTGTATCTATAGTTTACTCATTTGAAATCATTGTTTCTTACGTCAACTATTACCGAAGGATCTTTGTCTTTAAGTTTACGTCTAGGATGCACTATTTCGGGCATCAGCAACGCATAGTTTTAAACACATTTTAAAAAATAGAACATATATTTGTGAAAAGTAACTTTAAAGGCTGGGAATATAAATTATTTTTTTGTGAGTCAAGAGGTAGAAGTGACGTCTTCAGTTAGTAACTATAACGAGAACGCGTGACGATTTCCCAGCTCTATACACCCTATAATATTATACCATTATTTTGCCTCCCTCTACCGTAATTCTTCGAAGATTCCGTATACCTCATATGAAAATGTTTAACCCTAACAAATGTCAACGGCTTCATTAAGTATTTATTTGGCGGTTATATATAAACAATTTATTGTTCTGTTTCAAATAAATATTTTTATACATTCAGGGATATCGAATATAGAATAAAAAACATGATATAGGATGACTCAATACACAAGAGGTTTTTCTTACACGTAACATACAAGTAGCTCCTTTATTTATTTAAGTAGCTGCATATTATTCGTATTACTTTGAGGGTAAATATAATTATTTAGTATTTTGTTACTTAATTAATTACTTCAGCAAATATTGACTACGATATATAACTACTACGGTATATATTTATTGTTATTTGGAGTTACAGTTTTTCGGGATGCCCATTATGGTAAATTTTGTATTCAAACACTTAAAAATAACATATTTATGAAAATTATTTTTAAAGTTATTTAACATAGATAAATGAAACCTCTCAACCACAAATAACTTTCTTCTTTTATTTAAAACCTTATGTACATTTCGATTGCATAGCAATCATCCTCAGAGTTAATTTACAATGATAATACTCTGATAAATTACCTTTGAGGATGATTGCTATGCAATCGAAATGTACATAAGGTTTTAAATAAAAGAAGAAAGTTATTTCTGGTTGAGAGTTTCATTTATTTATGTTAAACATTACGCCACATTTGTTTTATACAGTTATAAAGTTATTTGTTTAAAATATTTCTGATAATAAAATTTATTGTTTTCCTTTAAAATAATACGAAGCTTGCTTTATATTCCGTTAATACTTTGTGATATATTAGACGGAATAATTGTTATATAACAATTGTTGTAAAACTATTATTATGTTTGTTTTCATTTTCTTCAAACACTGCTATAGAATAGGGATTGCTATCTTCTTCCTTCTTTAATCGTCAATATAAAACCACTAAATATAAGAAATGTACCAAGCCGAAAATTTGAAAGTGTATATTGATTGTATAAAATATATTATGGTGGAGAAAATCCGTTGCTCTTGGGGCTATGGTCGAAACAAAGAATTAAACAAAAATAGAAACATTCAATATTTAGTCTTCATTAAATTATTATATTTTAAATTAAGTGCGACCAGAAGAATGTCCGTTAGTAATAAAATTATTAATATAAATTGTTAAATTGTTAACATAGATTTGGAGGGATCGTTTTCGTCTTATAACTTCTTCAGCCTCACGTTTCTGCCACTAGGGTCGCTGCAGTCGTGCTTTTCATTTCCAATTCTTGAAGGTTATAAGTGACGTGATCGAAAAGTATGTATGACCTGTGTCGTGTTCATTTAGAATGTCATTTGTATGTGTTTTACTATGTATTTTTCATATTGTTCTAGTGTGTTTAATTTTCAAACATAGCAACACACACAAAATGGCATCTAAATGAACAGACACGACACAGATCACACATACTTTTCGATCACACCATTTCTAACTTTCAATAATTGGAACCGAAAAGCACAACTACAGCGACCCTAGCGGCAGAAATTTAAGGCTGAAGAAGTAATTAGACTCAAACGTTACCTCCAAGTGTAAGTTAACAATTTAACAACTTATATTAATAGAATATCTGGTCGCTAGTAATTTCAAATTATATTACGTAATTAAGAACCAAGTCGTCATGAACAACAACAAATTTTCTAAATTAATTTAAACATTACATTTAATATATTTAGACGTTGAGTTCTAGAAAATTTAAATAAACAAGAGATTAATTGGTTATTAAATTGCTTCATACGTTTAGACATCACAGTGACCTTTACTTCAGAGTTACATAGGCCTACATTCACACGTTACATTGATAATGCTAATGATGTTTTTACCTGCGCTTGCAATCATCGGTAATATTTATTTTAACCAAGACTCAGTACCACAAACTAATATGTACTTGCCTTGGTCCTTCAAGTACTTTATCTACTCCGTATTCCTCCTTCTACTACGTCTTGACGAAAGATTTAGTCACTTCTGCGATAGAGTAAGTATGCTACGGTTCGTCTGATCTAATTTTTCAGGCAAAGTATTTCTGATATAACATTAATTTCTATTGATTTGATAATTAAAATGTGTTAGTGACTGTGCTAAAATTAACTGTAGCAATTAGACATTTTCTTTAGAGTATTTTTGTAGAATGTAATTTGACTTTAAATAAAACTGAAAAGCCGATTTTACAAAGCAGTTTTCAAATTTCTCAAATATTTATGCACGTTAAAGTAAAATCAACGCAATTATAAACATTCTAAATTTAAAAACAATTTACCAATATTTATCCAGATGTGCGCAGTCATCAAAAATACTGACAAGCACATTAATAAACGCGTCGTTTGCTGTAAAGGAAATTCGATAGTTTGACTTTACTTTCGCTTTAATTATCTAAATCACATGTTTATTTATTTTGGTTTCAGAAAAATAAGTATTTTTAGTTTCCTAATAGATATAATTACGTTTTGTTAATTGGCTGTGCTGTTCCTGTTAGGAAAGTAAAAATGTTTTTTTTTTTAAACATATTTATCGTAATTTATTTTGTTATATTTTCATGGTAAAATGTAAGTATTAAAACCTATATTTTAAAAGACAATAAAGGAACTTAGTTTGTTCAGTAATTTAAACGATTACCAAAACTTATTTCTTAAAAAAAAGTAAATAGCTTGCATAAATTTAAAAAAATGTTTAATAATTTTTTTAAAATTTCAGTTCAAGTAGATAGAAATGTATTATTTATTTCAAGGCTCTTGATATATTCAAGCCTACTTTGCCCCACTTCCGCTACATAAAATACAAATGTTTACACAATTTATCACCCATTAAAGTTTACTTTGTTACCACACTAAGAACCACAGTTTAGATTTTCCTGATTGTTCACGTCAAACCTTAACCCCGACCTAACAAGCGATCAAGTTTAAATAAAATCACAACACGTATCTTATCTTTTAACGTTTTATAATAATGTTTAATCCTTATATTTTACATAATTTGCAAGAAATGCATACGGACTTGAAATGTAAGTAATTTTCCAATAATATGTCAGAACTGTTTTCACTGTACGTGGTAGCCGTTATCAATGTGGTTGCCAGTAGCCATCATAAACCCTCCGATAGGTAACGATGACCCTGATGATGACTGAAAAGTTTTAAGCTAGTGTGCGAGAGAATGGTTGAAGAAAACCTAGACGAAGAGTTTTTAGTGATTCCTAGTTTCACATGAAGAGCACAGACTAAGAGCGTAATTTTTATTGTCTATAAGTTATCATGTGAATCTAATAACCTCAGGAATTCGAAATCAAATTTATGGTTTTTTCTTTGAAGTAACTATCAAGTGAACGGGGCCTTAGTATCACGAGTAGGTGGTACCAGGGGAAATATTCCAGAGCACCTTCTCTATGTCCTGGACACTGAAGCGACGTGCGTTTTCCATCTGGAACTCCATGGGGGATTTGACCAGTTTTCCAGAGCTATTACTAAACAACAGAATCTTCCAGAACACTCCTCCGTATCGCCAATAATACCTTCTCATTTCAAATTGTAGGAATAAGGAAAGACCTCCGCAAATAGATTTAAAATGGTTAAACACCTACAGGGCAAGAAAATTTACGAAAATTTTAAAATAAATACTGTATAACGATCAAACATCAAGCAAGACCGCCTGCCAGAGAAACAAAGAACTATACTTCCTCTTAAAAAAAAGAACTTTTTGTGACAAAGGTTTCATTAATAATATTGAGAATGTTTTATTGTTTCCTTTTTGTTCTAAAATGAAAACATTGAAAAGAATCCCAATACTACAAAAATATTAAAAAATGACAAATAAAACAAGTTACTTAAAATTAAACAGTTATGCACATTTCGATGACCATGTTATCATCTTCAGAGGGTCTTATTACAATCTAGCAAACAAGAAGTTACAAACTAGAGTGTTTTGTGTTCCTTTTTCTGTACCGTTTTTGTACATTTTACAAAAACAATTAGTCACTAATGATCGTTCACTGTTAACATTAAAATACTGTTATTTACATTAATACTTTACCTAGAAAAGTATTAAATGGAATTCCTAATATACTGACTTTACTTTTGTTAGGAATTACAATGAAAATATTGGAAAGAACCCCAATACTAGAACAATAATAAAAAATAACAAATAAAAATAGTTACTTAAGATTAAACCCTTATGTACATTTAGATGACCATGCCATCATCATCAGAGGGTGTTATCACAAAATTACATCACTCTAGTTTGTAACTTCTTGTTTGCTAGATTGTAATTTTGTAATAAGACCCTCTGATGATGATGACATGGTCATCGAAATGTGCATAACCGTTTAATTTTAAGTAACTTGTTTTATTTGTCATTTTTTAATATTTTTGTAGTATTGGTGTAACGGACTAGGTTACTTGGGAAATGAAAATATAAAGTTTTAAAATACGATGTTATACAATTTATTAATCAGTGACAATTACAATAGAACAAAAGACAGCAATATGTCGAGTAATTATCTTTTAATTACTGCTAGTTATTCCATACATTTGAATTACTTATTGAACTTTAAAATTTATATATATATCGACAAGATAGTAACTTAATATTTTCAATTGAATTTTTAGAAATGAATATTCAAAGGACAATTTCTACCGTTCATGTGTTAACCGTTTATCAATTAAAATTCAACTTAGTAACATTAAAATACATTTTCTCTTTATTATTATCTAAAACGTACCTGCTTGTGCACATTATTTATTTTAAAAACACTTTAACACATATTAAGCATTGCCCATGGCTTTTGGAATCACTAATCACTTAACACATCGCTCGTGCAAATAAGCGCACTTAAACAAAAATTATATACACATTTACTCGTTTGAAAAACATAAATTATCGCTTCTGACTTCTTCTTTTGTTGCGTTAATAAAATTCGGTACCGGCCTTGACATCTTAAATTTTGAATACTGGAAGCTTATAAATTTCTAGGTTACGTCCGAAATGCCATCACGTGCGTCTCGTTCGGAGACCTTTTGAGAAGTGGGCATTCTGAAGGGACAAGCAACCGGAACTTTCCCACCCTTGGTTATTATTTTGAATATTTTGATTGGTCCGTCAGATCATGCGATATCAGACCATGTTACGTCACATGAGGTGATGTGAGTTTTTTTAAGTTAAGCTACCAACTCGTACGATATTTTACATTTTTACCCGCTAGGGGTGCTACCATCTATGCTAACTTTACAAAGTGCACCAAGAAACAAAAATTTTCTTTTATATTGGAACGATATAATTATTAAATAAAAATCAAATATATAAATGAATTTATATGTAACGCCTTATTTTTAAGAGTGTTACATTGGGATTCTTTTCAATGTTTTCATTTTAGAACAAAAGGAAAAAATAAAACATTCTCAATATTATTAATGAAGCCATTGTCATAAAAACTTCTTTTTGGTCATCGAAATGTATATATGGGTTTAATCTAAGTAACTTGTTTTATTCGTTATTTTTGATTATTTTTGTGGTATTGGGGTTCTTTCCAATATTTTCATTGTGATATATTGTACCACTGTTCTCTTGATATTGTCTGGTTAGAATATTTATGTGTATTCCAGTACATTTTTCTGCCTTTCCCAACATTAGAATATTTTCCTCTTTTATCTCGTTCTGTAATGACTCCATTCTCAAAACTTAAAGAGTACTATTCATGGTTGAAAATGGAGTCACCTCGAAACGCGTCATTGAAGGAAAATATTAAAGTGTTAAGAAAGGGAGAAAAATATACTCTATTATATGTTACTGAATAGTTTGCATATGTAATAAAATTACATAGTTAAATACGAGTTTTATTATTTCTAAATTAATTTTTTATTACTACTATTGTCAACAATAATATTTCTGTAATTTGTAACTGTATCTATTATATTCGTATTGAATGTTTGAATTGTTTGTCTTTTAAATACTACACAAAACAAAATTGCTGTATTTCAAGTAGTTTTAAATAAAAAAAAGTATTTAGATTTTAAAAAAAATTATATTTCAAGATTAATGAAGAATTTACTTGATGTTCAGTACAGATATTTTCCCGTTTAGAATAAAAAACAACAAATGTTGAGTTTCAATACGACATGGATTTGAATTAAATTTTATTAACTTGTGTAATTATTCAAGGGGCATGGAAGAAAGAATTAAAACTCATATCTTCTAACGAGTTTACTACCGAATGTCCCCTTACATAGTGATGTTTCACTCTCCCGTTGGACATTACAGCTACAGTTTCAGCAAATTGTGTTATAATATCCACTCTTTGTTTGCCTTGCGAGCGAAATTGCT
The DNA here is from genome assembly GCA_036971475.1 of Prosapia bicincta. Classification (NCBI taxonomy): domain Eukaryota; kingdom Metazoa; phylum Arthropoda; class Insecta; order Hemiptera; family Cercopidae; genus Prosapia; species Prosapia bicincta. The sequence continues at coordinate 75,919 of JBAIZL010000031.1, read as the reverse complement.
AATTGTATTTTAATTAGAGATTAATAACGGGGATAATTTGTGAAGGTCCCTGCTTAGGTTATATATCTGGTCATTTCTGTCCTCCTTTTGTAACGTCTAGCTCATTGTCTTCCCCTCGTTTGTATTTTTATGCAAATTTATAAGGTCTGTATATCAAACATAAAGGCTTAAAACTACCATTTGTAGCAAGTATGTGCGTAACTGTGATTTATGGTGGTTCATCGTTCTCTGCGTTGCCATGGCAATAATTGTGTTCATGCTTGGAGGGTGTAAACGTCGAGGGGGAGGGGAGGAGGTTTTCGTTCTGAATTTAAACCCGTTGAAAGTGGAATGGGGGGAGGGATGGATATAAATTAAGGTCATTTATTGTACTATACTAAAAGAACTTAGCTTTGCTAATCCTTGCCGAAATGGATAGCAAAGTTGAAAATATAGAGACGGTTTTAATATAGGTAAATAGCTTAAAAGCGGATGGAATTAAGGGTAAAGGGTTTTAATAGGACATTTTGAGCTGATTGCCGTAGTCGGTTCCATTACTGAGCCCATTTAATGGTTTTATTATCTGAGAACCGCCTTCGCCTTGTCAACACGCTAAACCTAATCTTGATTTAAAACGAGAATCAACGATTACGAAGTTATAGTGACATTCAGTGATACAATTACCAGGTATTTGTCTGAAGTGACTTTTCCTCTAGTGAATTTCTTAATGAAAAAAATATTACTTCACTACGTTAAGAATTTAATGTAACGAGAGAGTTAAGCCGTTCTTAGTTGGTCAACACAGATCAAGAATTTGCCCACAGTTTTGAAATGAAAACGTAAGTCGAATAAAAGGTTGTTCATAAAAGCAGTTAAGTCCGTATAAGCAGAGATCTCCGTATAAGTGGAGCCTATGACTGAAAGTTTTGTAGTTAAAAATTTTAAATTATTTATCATCTCCTTTATTGCTATATTCAGTATGTAATACGTGTGGAGAAACGAGAGAGAATAGAGGCTAAGATAAAGATGGAGAATAAATACCCGTAGTTTAATAGAGAGGAGGTACAGAAAGAATGAGACAATTTTTTTTTCAAATTTTATTTTGCTACATCTAAGATGTGCCTCAAAGTAACAGCTTGTCTTTTGATGATAGTTTAGATGTCAGAGTTGTTCCGTGAACGACACCGAGTTGATATTATAGTATTGCAGATGATGTTGCTTTGAAACCAGGTTCAAATGCCTAGCGCCAATCAGTATGTGTTCTCGGACTCTGTGAGCCAGCCATAGTGTTTGAGAGTTCTTTTGTCGCTGGAGCCGCTCGAAGTGAATGATTGCTGCAATAGCTCTTCTCTAACGCTTTGCAGCCTATTGCCTCTGTGGTGTTATGGATATTCCATGGAGGCCTTAATATGGCTCCTAACACTTTATTTTCTAAGTGCTCTATAACTTGCAGTTGCTACTGTTGGTGCATCCCCAAAGTGACAACACGTATGTCCACACGGACCACCATACTAAGAGTACTTGCTTCTTCAACAATTTAAGAAAACTATATGTTTCAATACACTTTACATTTTAATTAGGCACGACGCTATCTTTGAATTTTAAATAAATTGTCTAGAGTTTAGCCATTACTTTGGTGATTCAGTATTTTAATAAGTTAAAAAACATTTTTACTCTAGCATACGCTAATATGCAAACACTAACTTTCAGCATGACTTAGGTCCGCCGTTTCGGGGGATGTTTTTCATCAACAATCTAAGACCGTAAAAGAGGACATGGCCGACCTGTGCAAGTTTCGATTAAATTGGACACATCTGGCGAAACCACAGTTCTCATTTAAAAAAATATGTAAGTGCTCCTAAGCAAGTGTTGGTGTATATTATAAGGAGTAAGTGTAAGCTTATAGCTGACTTTAAAGGTAAAAATATCTTCTTGTAAACATTTTATATGCATATGCATATCATATGCTTATGGATATAGCCTACAAGTTCGGATGGATAAAAGATACCAGAACGTGGTAACTACAGTAAAGGTGACTAGTGGGACTAAGTAAATCGAAATATTTCTCTCGTTTTTGTAAAGCTTCCAAATTATAAAGTTATTTCTATGCGTTATATAGAATAGGCAATTAACTCAACACCCAATTAATTTTAGCCGAGTGCCAGTGTATTGCAATTAGGCTATATTTAAATTAAATTGTACAGGTTTACGCCGTTTTCACACAACACATTTGAACTCGCTTTACGAGCGGCTGAATAATAAACGAGAGACAAAACTCAAAGAGCACGTATCTCCGTCGGTATTGATTGGCCAGTTCCCCTCGCAGCGGCTCGCCCGCAGCAAAATTATTGGAGGTAATGAGATGTCGATATCACGGCACGCCGCTGACATGTGTGTTAACGGGATAGTTGTTGATATTCTATCATGCAATGGCTGATTATCTGCGGTGTACGAATATGATAGTTCAAAAGTGGAATAGATCAATTATTCACTCCAATCAATAAATTATAGCTGGGCCGGTTTTTAATTTATTTGAAATAGTTGCGGGAAGGGAATACAATACATAGAGACTCGTCTTACAAATCTTTCGAACAACTCCAGATAACAATGTCTTCCTATTTTTTAAATTCCTTTGAAAAGTAGACTTTTTTACGTATCAAAATTCAATAATTAATTGATATTTAATGATAATAAGGAACAACTGTTTCAAACAACCTAAAGAACAAATATATATATATATATATATATATATATATATATATATATGTGTGTGTGTGTGTGTGTATGTGTGTGTGTGTATATGTATATATATCTTCAAACTAAGAGTAAAGTGTGGTAATTAGAGTAGGTATAATTAGGGTAGGAAAATGATTGATTTTATGTTTCGAATAAATAACATTATATATCAGTATTATTTATCATTGAATACACACACACACGCGCGCACGCGCGCGCGCGTACAAACACACACACGTACGCGCACACATACACACACACATACGTGCACGCACGCACACGCACGCGCACATACACACATTCAGAATAACCTTTTTTATGTAGTGACGCTATTATTTTACCCTAAAGTAAGTTGTAGTCTTGAAAAGTATTAAGGCTTCTAACTTATGTAGTCTGTAGAAAATTGAAATGAATATGTATTTACTCACTCAATAATTTCTAGTTTTGTAGTTAATCTGTCGCTTTGTAAAATTGCCCTAAGCATGACAATCAACACAAGTAAAATTAAAATAAAAGCTAAATCTAAAAATAAACTCCTATTAAAATAACCCTTATTATTGGGATTTTTTTAGATAGGTCAAACACTCATTACCTAGCTAGGGAACTAGTTGTTAGCTAGGAAAAACTAAAACTTTCATGACTCTTTAAAAATACTATGCTATAATAGTGCAGTAGAAACATAACAGTATCATCCTAAAATATATATATATATATATATATATATATATATATATATATAGAGAGAGAGAGAGAGAGAGAGAGAGCGAGAGAGAGAGAGAGGGAGAGAGAGAGAGAGAGAGTCATGCCTCGTTTTTGGTTCCGAAATCCAAGTATATTCCTTATTAAATGATAAAGAAAATGGGTTTTTAATCGAAATTTTCGTTGACTTTTCCTCTAAAAAATCTCGTTACCTTGTAAATAAAATTGTGGTAGACAACAATTGAAAAGTGTACTACCGTTTATACGTGTAATCAGGGAAATGAATAGTGATTTCTATTTTAATAGCGTATAGACATTGATTTGTTTCTCAGTTTCGGTTTCTTTGAAATATTGTTTTATATTAGAGGCTACGATAAAAATTGCCTAAAGCTTACTACGAAGTTTAAAACATTATTAACATTTGTTGTAATTGTGCACATTGAGAGGTGTCGGACATTTCATAATAAATGGAAATGAATTAAATTGTGAAATATAAATAGTCATTGCAGAAGTGTAGAGCTAGTGAAAGTAATAAATACGAAACAATAATCTTATATTCAGTAGTTATTATACAAGTTATTATCAGTTTTTGCTAGTTGATCATGTCAGCAATAATTTACTTCTTAAATATAATTTCCGACAAATTGAATATTGAAGAGAAAACCACAGATGCATTATTTATAAAAATTTTATAGAGGTGTAAGCACTCCTATATACATATAGCATTATTTTAACATAATTCAGTTTTTCAGCAGGGGTGTGTTTTCAAATGACATGACACTGTCTACATACAATATACAATATATTCCATTATTTGTAGAATATATTCTACCAATAGAAACAAATTATGAAACTACAAGTGTATATACTGGTATATATGGTATCCAATTCAACCAGTATGCTCTGACCTTGGGATGTATAGGTCTGAATATAATGTTGTTGGAATGTGACAAGCAAAAGAAAATATAATGAAAGCGTAGAGATTAATAGATTTAAAATCAGTGACGGAGTTTTGTTGTAGCATATTGTTATACATATTAAATGTAAAAAAATAATTAAAATCATGTAAACAGCGATGGAAAAATATATTTACTTAAATCTCATTCTATTTAGTGATAAACGAGTTACAACTGCGATCATTTTTAACGCAAATAAATACGTTATTTACTTCCTCCGTTATTCTATTTCAATAGCTTTCAGCAAAGGCATTGTGAAAATAACAATTATTGAACTACAGATTTAAAATATTATTTATATTGAAATGTAAACCACGTATCGAATAGAAAGACGAACATCTGCGCCAAGTCGTGGGTTTGATATTTCCATCTCCAATTTCCTTCAGATCGGAAACACCGTTCATCAATGTGCCATCCCATCTATCTGCATGATTCCGACTTCCTGAGTATCAACACTAGTTTCTCGTAATCTGGGTTGCTCCGTCCCTCCCCTATATATCTCTCTTGACGTACTACTGCTCTGGGCGTCCGTGAGAGTTATGTTGTATGAGGAGGAACTGATTTACAATCCTAGCCTCGATCCCTAGGCATTGGCTTTGCAACGACCCACGCTTGGCCAAACCCGTGCGGTAGTTTATACTTATATACTTTTATAGTTTAAGCACATATTCAGGCGTTAAAAATAAGGGCGTATCATTTTAATATATAATTTAATTTTCACAACTGATCACCAACAAAACAATATTTTTATATATACGAAGGTACTATATAAATCAGACGTAGTCTATAATTTAACAAAATACACCAAGGACTATCGATACCAATTGTTATGAAAGTTACGAACATCTGTTGTTCTCCAAATGATTAGTATGAATGTAAATGTGTGATTTTTTATTTAGCTGTTAAAAATAAACTAAACTATCACCAGAGTACTAAAGTACTTAGGGCTATAGCGATGTACAATGCGCCCAAACTGCCTATGTAAACGATCTTTTAGTTATCATTTTATTTTGTACGATATTGTTGTAATGGACTTTTTAAATCACAACACTCTCCATATTACAAAATACTGAATTTGCTGATGTTTTTTTCTTATTTAAGTAAGGTGCTGTAATCGTTGGTTAAAAATATTATTTACTCGTTGTCTCTACTGTTTGCATATCAGAGTTGTTTGTTCTCTTTGAAATATATTTCTCTACTATTTTAATGTATTTAAATATTACCTGTTTACATGTATATGTATGATGAAATAACAACTGCCCATTGTATAATAAGCCATTTATAGGTATTCCTTTTAAAAGCTAATAACTTCAGACAAAATTTGGCTCACGTGGAAGATGTATTTTTAGACAACTACTTATTAAGTAGCTATTAATATTTATGTAGTAAGAACTAGTACCAAGTAGTACTACTTATTAGGTAGCTATTAATATTTATGTAGTAAGAACTAGTACCAAGTAGTACTACTTATTAGGTAGCTATTAATATTTATGTAGTAAGAACTAGTACCAAGTAGTACTACTTGCTAGGTAGCTATTAATATTTATGTAGTAAGAACTAGTACCAAATAGTACTACTTATTAGGTAGCTATTAATATTTATGTAGTAAGAACTAGTACCAAGTAGTACTACTTATTAGGTAGCTATTAATATTTATGTAGTAAGAACTAGTACCAAGTAGTACTACTTATTAGGTAGCTATTATTATTTATGTAGTAAGAACTAGTACCAAGTAGTACTACTTGCTAGGTAGCTATTAATATTTATGTAGTTAGAACTAGTACCAAATAGTAATACTTATTAGGTAGCTATTAATATTTATGTAGTAAGAACTAGTACCAAGTAGTACTACTTATTAAGTAGCTATTATTATTTATGTAGTAAGAACTAGTACCAAGTAGTACTACTTATTAGGTAGCTATTAATATTTATGTAGTAAGAACTAGTACCAAGTAGTACTACTTATTAGGTAGCTATTATTATTTATGTAGTAAGAACTAGTACCAAGTAGTACTACTTGCTAGGTAGCTATTAATATTTATGTAGTAAGAACTAGTACCAAATAGTAATACTTATTAGGTAGCTATTAATATTTATGTTGTAAGAACTAGTACCAAGTAGTACTACTTATTAAGTAGCTATTAATATTTTTGTAGTAAGAACTACTACCAAGTAGTACTACTTACTAGGTGGCTATTAATATTCATGTAGTAAGAACTTGTAATAAGTAGTACTACTTATTAGGTAGCTATTAATATTTATGTAGTAAGAACTAGTACCAAGTAGTACTACTTGCTAGGTAGCTATTAATATTTATGTAGTAAGAACTAGTACCAAGTAGTACTACTTATTAAGTAGCTATTAATATTTATGTAGTAAGAACTAGTACTAAGTAGTACTACTTATTAAGTAACTATTAATATTTATGTAGTAAAAACTAGTACTAAGTAGTACTACTTATTAAGTAGCTATTAATATTTATGTAGTAAGTACTAGTACCCAGTAGTACTACTTATTAAGTAGCTATTAATATTTATGTAGTAAGAACTAGTACTAAGTAGTACTACTTATTAAGTAGCTATTAATATTTATGTAGTAAGAACTAGTACCGAGTTGTACTACTTATTAAGTAGCTATTAATATTTATGTAGTAAGAACTAGTACCGAGTTTTACTACTTATTAAGTAGCTATTAATATTTAAGTAGTAAGAACTAGTACTAAGTAGTACTACTTATTAAGTAAATAATTTAACGCTCAATAACTTGCAGATTGCTGCTTTTGGTACACTTCCCATAGTGGTAACCCATGTGTCCATATTTAGTACTTTGCCTACAATTTAATGGAGGGGCTCAACTCCGAATACCGACTCATGAGTCACTTTAGTCTTCTGCTATGGATCTCCAGTTCATATCAGTTTTATGTCATGTTCATATCATATATGAATCATGTTATCGATTCATGATATTTTCATTAGCATTACGAAAAATGAACTCAATATTTAGTAGATTTAATTGTTTCCATTCCGGAAAATATGCCTAAATGTGAACACTTTTTTATAGTTTGTTGCTAACAAAAGCGAAAAAGAATTCTAAAGCAATTGGAAAACAATTTTTTATATAGGCCTATATTTCTGCGCTTCCTAACATTACGATATTATTCTTTCTTGACGCGTTTCGGAATGACACCATTTTCAAAACCTAATAGTACGCCTTATTTGTACCTTTTAAGTATTACATAAGTTTTGAAAATAACGTCATTCCTAAACTCGCCAACAAAAGAAAGTACTGTAATCTTAGGAAAGGCAGACAACTGTACTCAATCATATCCATTCCTAACCGAAATGAATACGAGTATATAACGAGTTTCAATGTTTTGTACCATTATTTTCTAATCTGTTAGAGTGTCAAAAATGGCAGTTTTTATGTATGTGACGCAAAGGGAAAACAACACAAAAACAGTTTTTTACTGAGCGTTGCAATTAAAATAAAATGCATAATACATAGGATTTGGGAACAACATTGTAGATAGCATAAGGCAGAGATACTGTGTCATTTTTAAAAAATTGAGGAAAAATAGAATGTATTTTGAAATCCAGGGCTAAATATTAAAATGTACCTTCTGCGAAAATACAAAAATCCGATTATAAAATAAATGTGAAATAGGCTCTTTAAGCGATTTGGAATAGTTATAAATGCTGCGTTAGCGATAAACGTCGAAGATTTTTACGCAACGCTCGTTTTACGAAAAATCCAAATGAATTTACAATCATTATAAATGACAATAAAACTCGATATCTCAAACGCAAACAATATAATCAAGTATATAGTTTGCTACAAAATTACATCTAATTCCGACTTTATCTACCCTCCCTTAACTTGTCACCATCTTCAAGGAATTATACTGCAATAATTTTCAACACATATTCCATCTCTATCAATTTTTCCTATGTGTGTTTAGGTAAAGTCTAATAAGAATAATTGTACATAAATAGCTACTGGTTCTTAGTAAGTTTTTTCTTTATTTATAGTATAAAGTCAATTAATAAATATATGGCACTTGTATACGTTGTTGTAGTGGAGACGTATTTTAAAATTATTTGAACTTCGGATTAATTTTGAGGAAGTTTTTTTAAAGTTAAAACATAGGTTTAGAAACCAATATTTAAACCTACTTATTTTCTATATGATATGATTTTTCCGTGCAGTTGATGGATTGTCAAGATTAGGTAAGGTTTAGGCTCTGACAGGCACTGAATAAGACTAAAAAATTCTTCCAGTTAAATTTATAAATTTATTGTATACAAAACTATGGAAAAATGTATGTCATTCCAGAGCAAAGGACGATGCATTATATACATACAAACACACGCACACACACAAACATATATATATATATATACAAATATTTAACTTATATTAATAACTATTATATTAAATATGTGATATTACATATACAAAGAATAAATACATATCATATAACATCGTTTCCTTTACATTTTTTTAGGAACTTTTAGCCAATAAATGTATTAGCACCTTCAGGAAACACAGCGATAAAAAGATAATGATAACTGATAGAAATACCTGAATTTATATATACCCTGATATACCTGATAATAGTATCTTTATTTTAGAATGAATTAAAACTCATTTCTAATGATGTACTGTTTGCTAAAAATAAAAAAAATATTAAACAATAATTATATTTGTAAGGGTTTTTTTTGCTTATACACGTAAACAAATTCATATAAATATATATATATAGATATATATATATATATATATATATATATATATATATATATATATATGTGTGTGTGTGTGTGTGTGTGTGTGTGTGGGGGGGGGGTATCTCTATAAAACCACACTATAGAGATAAATCCTTGAACAGCTGTTGAATTGTACTTTAGTAAGTAATATAAAACTGAAATGTTTGACGGAACCAAATGTTGCTATTAGTGTTTCCCTCCAAGTTACATTTTCAACCTATAATTTCGTATGACGGTTATTTATAATATAGAATTATATACATTATTACCTTAGGTTCGGTTACATTAGAATAAATCTATTTTCTGCTAATAGATGATATAATTTAATAATTATTGTATTACTAATGACATATAACGAAATCATTAATTTCGTTTACATTATGTACATTGATATTTAACAACAGATCACCCTCTGTTTAATTAAATATCATCAATGTCCGTTAATAGGAAATCAAGTTAAATATTTAAAATAAAGTATTAATTTTATACTGTCCATTAATAAATCACATTTTAAAAATGAAATAGCATTGTTGTCGAAGCCATTGAATCTAATACAATGAGAGCCGGGCAACGTACATCAACGCCAATGCGTTTTGTAGCCTGGCACAATCAATATCAACACAATGCGAATGTTAACAAGCAAATCCGTAAGTTCTTGTCGATTCCAACCCTCGCCAATTACCCGGAATTAGTAAACTGTAATCCAGATTGTCAATATGTTCATGTACACGGAACACAATGCATACTTCAATTGTAATATCTCAAAGCGTCGGTTATTCCGGGAAAGTTGGCAAAGGGTTTGTGAGGTCTTGTCGAACCCATTCAGTTGTAATTACATCAAAGTAAGGCAGTGAATTCTACTTATTTGTAGCAACAGGACAAGTAATATGTCCCGAGTAATGTTGTTTTAATCCATCGAAACATTTCGGATTGGAAAAATAATTATATTCCGCGGCAATTTACTGGCAATAAAAGGTAAATATGAATTCCTAATAGGAGTAGGATGGTTTTATAGACAGTTAAATAAGTTCTAAATACATATTCAAATATACTACGCCATTTAACATCTATTGTTTATATATATATATATATATATATATATATATATATATATATATATATATATATATATATATATATATATCTGATGAATATTTATTATCAGGAGTACATCAGTTCATTCTGCAGTGCATAAAATAGCTGTTCCGAAGTTTCACTAGAATCTCATCTAGCATTGACGGGGCGAACCCAACAACAGTTGAAGAATGGCTCATATCTATCTATCTATCTATCTACATATATATAAATATCGGAATATGTATTTTTGTGTATTAATAAAGAACTAAGTCAGAATACAAATACAAGAATTATAATCGAATTTACAATTCAATTATAATTTTTGTATTTGTATTTTGACTTAGTTATATATATATATATATATATATATATATATATGTGTGTGTGTGTGTGTGTGTGTGTGTGTGTGTGTGTGTGTGTGTGTGTGTGTGTGTGTGTGTGTGTGTGTGTGTGTGTGTGTGTGTGTGTGTGTGTGTGTGTGTGTGTGTGTGTGTGTGTGTGTGTGTGTGTGTGTGTGTGTGTGTGTGTGTGTGTGTGTGTGGGTGTGTGTGTGTGTATTTGTGTGTGTGTGTGTGTGTGAGAGAGAGAGGTAATGCTAAATTTTTTAAATAAGATATGGTTTTTCTAGCGTTTTCATTAGACTTTGAGATACGCTGAGTTTGACTGATGTTTGAGTTTGACAGTTGAAAAAAGTTGTTTTTGGAAAACAGTGAATATATTCTAGTAATTTATTTCGAATAAATATCAATCGAAATCTTACATATTAATCTTACTTCTCGTAAAGTTATTTGATATTTGTCTCATTGTTGGTATGTAAAAAAACAAAGATGGAGTGTACATTTGAGTACATTTTTGAGAACCTTCCTATATATTATTTAAGAGACATTCCGCCTTTATTACATAATTTTTTATCTTTACGTAGAAGGGAGGTATTGATTTTGCTTACGTACCATAAACACGCCTACTACTTCTACAGTAGCATCACATTCCCTGAGTGTAGGAAATATATTTTCCTATAAAGGCAGAAAATTAAATGACACTTCTTTGTTACGTATAGCTTGTAATGGAGGCGTTCCTAGGCATTTTATGTAAAGTTGGTTGTTGTAATCATTTTGAATGCACTGATTAAACTATAGTTAAATAATAATAACTAAGTGAATACGTAAGGGCTTACTTGCTGACGCGTTTCGAAACAATCGTTCGTTTTACGAAGCTTCTACTCATTTAGAGACTTTGCTTCGTTAAAGGAACGATTGTTTCAAAAACGCGTCAGCAAGTAAGCACTTACTTATTCACTTAGTTAAGTTTTATTAAATGTAGAGGTTTTGCTTCGTTAAAGGAACGATTGTTTCAAAAAAGCGTCAGCAAGTAAGCACTTAATTATTCACTTAGTACAGTTTTATTAAATGTAGAGGTTTTGCTTCGAAAAAGGAACGATTGTTTCGAAACGCGTCAGCAAGTAAACTTTTACTTATTCACTTAGTTAAGTTTTATTTAATGTAGAGGTTTTGCTTCGAAAAAGGAACGATTGTTTCGAAACGCGTCGGCAAGTAAACCCTTACTTATTCACTTAGTTAAGTTTTATTTAATGTAGAGGTTTTGCTTCGAAAAAGGAACGATTGTTTCGAAACGCGTCAGCAAGTAAGCACTTAATTATTCACTTAGTTAAGTTTTATTAAATTTAGAGGTATGCTTCGAAAAAGGAACGATTGTTTCGAAACGCGTCAGCAAGTAAACCCTTACTTATTCACTTAGTTAAGTTTTATTAAATGTAGAGGTTTTGCTTCGTTAAAGGAACGATTGTTTCAAAACGCGTCAGCAAGTAAGCACTTAATTATTCACTTAGTTAAGTTTTATTAAATGTAGAGGTTTTGCTTCGAAAAAGGAACGATTGTTTCGAAACGCGTCAGCAAGTAAACCCTTACTTATTCACTTAGTTAAGTTTTATTAAATGTAGAGGTTTTGCTTCGTTAAAGGAACGATTGTTTCAAAACGCGTCAGCAAGTAAGCACTTAATTATTCACTTAGTAAAGTTTAATTTAATGTAGAGGTTTTGCTTTGTAAAAGGAACGATTGTTTCGAAACGCGTCAGCAAGTAAACCTTTACTTATTCACTTAGTAAAGTTTAATTTAATGTAGAGGTTTTGCTTTGTAAAAGGAACGACTGTTTCGAAACGCGTCAGCAAGTAAACCTTTACTTATTCACTTAGTAAAGTTTAATTTAATGTAGAGGTTTTGCTTTGTAAAAGGAACGACTGTTTCGAAAGGCGTCAGCAAGTAAACCTTTACTTATTCACTTAGTAAAGTTTAATTTAATGTAGAGGTTTTGCTTTGTAAAAGGAACGACTGTTTCGAAACGCGTCAGCAAGTAAACCTTATGTATTCACATAACTAAGCTTTATTTAATGTAGAGTCTTTGCTTCGAAAAAGAAACGATTGTTTCGAAACGTGTCAGCAAATAACGCCTATGTATTCACTTAGTCAAGTTTTATTTAATGTAGAGGCTTTGCTTCGTAAAAGGAACGATTGTTTCAAAACGCGTCAGCAAGTAAGCACTTAATTATTCACTTAGTTAACAGTTATTTAATTATAGTTAAATTTTATGTAATTTTAAGCACGTGGTTTTTACAGATTGTTTAAATCTTTACAAATAAAACAAATAGCTCGTCAAATTAAAGGCGTGTTACACAAATTTCGTAACTCTTATATCTTTGAACAACTGTACCTTCACATCGAAAACATTTTACTAGCCACTTCTGCAAAAAGCTATTAATTAGGAAAGGAAAGCGGTATCCGAAATCTTTCAAGATCCTAACCAAATCAGTACTTGTTGGTATCGTTAACCGTACCTTGCGGTATCAAACGTGAGTCGGACGAAAATTTAACAATACTGAACCAGTTTTAGTAATATTCCTCAATTTGATCAAAATAAGATATTTTAAGCAAGAAATATCTGGACTGCTGTTAGTTTATATTATCGCTCATAGATAGCAGTTGTTAAGAAATATCGAAATAATTGATGTGGTAAGGTTTAGACGCGGTATGATATAGGCAACTCTCCCGTAATCTATAAGTAGGCGTAATCCATAATGTATCCATTTCTTCAATCCCCTTCTAAGGAACCTAAAACATAAAAGAGCTGATGTAATTAAATAAGTTTAAGTAAGGAATAATTTGTTCTTCTGTTACTAGGAATAGGGAAAAGTATAGCATCCCGTAGGCAGTGTCGGGATATGGTAAAACAGAGCGGTGTGTATCAACTTAACCTCAACGTATCGTCACGCAGAAAATAACCTTCTAGAGTAACCAAATCAATATAGTGGTAATAGAAAGGGGTTAACTATTGTGATTAGAACTTGAATATTTAAAGAATTATTTTGTCTAACCTTTCCACGCTACTTTACATTTATATAGTTACTACTATTTAAAGACTATCAAAAGTGATATCCCCATTTGGATGAAAATATTTTGTTAGTTGTGCTCGCCTTTCAGAGGAATAGAAATTCGTAATAAAAAAACTCCTTGTATTGGAGTTATTAGATAAGACCTGAAACACGGATTGATAATGGATCAATATATGCAGGTGATTCAACAATCATAGCCATACAACAATCACAGATCTTGTCATTTGATTCCATTAGTAATTATCTCGCATTACCACTGTGTGATTACACATGCTAGAATGTCAATAGCAAAACAGGATGTCTACGTAAACGGAAGTTCCTATCAGTTATGTCATGGGATACCAACGAGGTTTATGTTGTAAATGTCGTTATCTACACTTGTTATTTATCTGCAATTACTATAACATAATCCAATTTGATAATATGTACATGTTCAAACAAAACTGGCACATTGGTGAGAATTGAAATGCACTGCATACTATGCATATTAGAAGCGATAATACATTCCATTGAGATCAATGGTATCGCTATTAACGCAAGCCTACAATAAATAAACTACATATAAATATATATATATATATATATATATATATATATATATATATATATATATATATATAGTGTATATTTGTTAAAAAAAAAATTATATATATATATATATATATATATATATATATATATATAAATATAAAATATGTTTTCTTGTTTAATAATTTAAAACAACATAGGTTATTCAAATACAAGAATATTTATTAATTTGTATCCTAAGCTTTTCGTTGATAAACAGTACCAACATCATCAGGAAGGAAAATTACAATCAATTGTAATTTTCACTCCTGATGATGTTGGTACTATTTACCAACGAAAAGCTTTGGATATAAATTAATAAATATTCTTGTATTTTAATAACCTATGTTGTTTTAAAAAATACACACACACACACACACACACATATATATATATATATATATATATATATATATATATATTAATGATGAATAGTTACTATCTGGAGTACACCCGTTCATTCTGCATTCCATAAATTCGCAGTTCCGACGTTTCGCTCTTCTACTGTTGTTGGGTTCACCTCGTCAATGCTGGATGAGATTTTAGCGAAACGTCGGAACTGCGAATTAATGGACTGCAGAATGAACGGATGTACTCCAGATAGTAACTATTCATCATATTTTTCCACCCGTGAAGGAATACGTATCAGTATATATATATATATATATATATATATATATATATATATATATATATATATATATACAATCACTCCTTTCGATTGTTTCAACTAAACAACAAAGGCTATTTTTTAATCTTTAAGCTACACACCGCCAACTTTGACTCTTTAATTTTTAAATTTGCTACTCCAAAATGCATTTTAAAAACGTAACAAATTGTTTTAAATATCATAATCGGTAAATGTTGCAAACGTGCCTCTAAAGTGTGTATAGTGGATATATTTGCTTACAAAATTTAATGAAGTATGTTTTCTAATTTATAGTAAACGATTGTTGAAGTCAAGCATTCGACGGCCATTTTGCGCATCAACTGACATCTCGTAACAACAGTAGTTTATGCAACATGTATAACAGCTTTTGGTATGGACGATAGAGTTGAGAAAATTATCATACCTAAACTAATCCTATCCGAATAAGTTTTTACCCAGTCCCACATGAATTAAATAAACGTTGTCCCCCAGCATAAAATCCTGATCTGTCCCACCCACTAAAACGTCCTGCCTTGCAGAAGCCTCTCCTCAGATCCAGCCCAAACCAAAAAGCCCAGTTCCCATATTCCTACCCACAGCCAGTGTCGCGTGACAGACGCTGCATAACCTCGGGGGCCACCAAACCCCCTCCTTCTCTGACTGACTGACTGACTGATAAGTTTTTACTAAATTATTGAATATGAGTATAAAGTGAATGCATTATAAAATAGCGTTCTTCGTTCTAAATAGACATTAAAGGGAACTTTTTTTTTTAATTTGTAGCACTCATTATGCTTGTCAACATTTGATAGCAATTTATTTTTATTTGGATTATGTTTTTCTATACCTTATGCAATAAAGAAACACTCGATACTGTTTCAGTGACGGTGTGTATTTACCTGGCTATTGTATAGGCCAATCCCAGATATACTTTTGAAAAATAAATAACATTCACTTATTTATTAATAACACTCAGGTAACCCTCTATTTTATTAAATTATAGCTAGTTATTCGTAAACTGGCGTGCTCTGTCGTTAGAAAACCTGTACTAGCCATATTAAAAAACATTGGTTTTTGTAGTGTGTGTTGCATCAAAGACTACCGATAAGAAATTGCAGGCGTTGTGCTCGTTTAGAAAACTGTAAACTGATTCAAGTAAATTTGTTTCAAACCTTTATGTAAATGATCTATTTAATATGACAAATCAAATATAATATTATTTATAGGAGTCTTTCGGTCTTGTCAAATCTACGTTATTGTGATATAAATACTATTCCTTATATTATAATGTCTGTGGAACGGTCTTTAGTTTCTCCTACCCTCCTCCAGCCTATGCTCGCCCTTCGAGGTCACACACCCGCTTACTTGTGACCAGCTTTACTTTGAATTGTATTTATCTAAAGTTTCTATTCTTTCAGTTCTTACTTTTCATCGCCCTTACCTTTTTTTGTTGCAATGTTCTGGCTATAATTTATTAATTTCATTTAAATCGTTATTTACAGTTGCATTTGTGATTTTTTAACACTGATGATAGCGACATAACTTCACGAAACGCGTATGATAACAAAGTGTTTATACTCTTGAGTTCTTGTACATTTATTGATTTATGTATTTACTTTGATAATTGTGACTATGAAGGCTATTTATAGATAACATTTGAATCTCACTATGATATACCTCTTTTCGGACCTCTGTATCTACTTATATAGTTAACACAACCTAGATGTAGCAGAAACATTATTTGTTTTTACGTTAATTTGTTTGTATTGGTTGTTTTGTGTTTCATGTTTATTGTGAAAATAGTAAAATATTCTTTACACACATTTTAGATTTAAAAATTAAATATATATTCTATTCAACTGAACAAAACAAATTATTATGCGAGTTTTTTCTTGATTAATACACTTGCTTGTTAAACAAAGACAATGAATAAAAACCAATATCAATTCGATTATTCTAACATACGCGTTTTATCACATGGTTATCATCTGCAGTTAGTAAACTACAGAACTGGTAATGTAAACGTAAGTGATAGTGAATTTGTACAAATTCATAACGACCATTATTTCATTTAAAATCATATGAAAATTGTTTACTAATTTGTCATTTTAATTTGTTTATTGTGATTATTTACTTTTGCTTTCAAGCTAAATTCAAGATCTATTAAGAGAGCTATGTCCAATTCAATGAATAGAAAACAATTTTTTTTTGTTTGGTAGACCCTAATACATGTCAATTAAATATCGCAATATACACAGATAAATAGAATAAATAATAAGTAGCATAATAACTGTAAGACATTTTTCTTTATTTTTAAGGTGTTTTATTTGTTAACAGACGGTTATATATTGTCCAAATTAAATCAAAAATAAATATTATTTGTATGATCTTTTCTTAACAATTTAATTGTTACTCATTCGTTATCCAACAGTCGAATTGAACTATATTTGTTATAGTTTATACAGTCTGTTTTGTATTTGCTTTTTCACTCTATAATAGTATATGTTATTTGAGGATTTATGTTGTACATAACTTTTTAATAAAATTACTTCATATTACAATTACCTATGTTTATAATTACGCCACCTAATTTTCTAATTATTTTGATTTCAGGTAAGGGAGAGACTGTTAGAAGACATAAATTAGTGAGGTAAAATAAGTTTATTTAGATTTAGTGTAGTGGTAACAGTGTCTCACAGTTGTCAAAACATTGTTTACACTATTCGGGTTGCAAATGAGGTGTTGTCACAAACAAAGCGAATTGGATATTGGAAAAGCAGCAGTAGAACGATGGGGCGATAGAGGAAATCGATATCAGAAAACGATTTGGGAAAATTAATCGAAAAGTGCACACTTTAACGGGGCCGCCGAGTATTTCTGTTTGGGTAAGAATTGAAAGAGATAAAGGTGATATCGAAATAATTTTATTACTTTTGTAAAATTTTATCTATTCACAAAACAAATACAATGTTCATATTGGAATATACTTCAAGTGTTTTAGCTTCAGGTGAAGTTAACAGGAAAATTAAGAGTAAAGCAGAATTAATAATAACTTTGTGCAGATATTTTGGTATAACTGTACATTTATTTTAATTTAATTAAGTAGAAACTTTTCACCATAAATGGACGTTATATAAATCCTCAGGTAAATTTCAGCTGCAAAGTAATCATATTCAGAGGAAAGCATTACAAAAGTAACTCCGTTGTTAACTAACTAAGCGCAGATATCTTTGTAAAATGTTTCACTGAAGATGATTGCTTTGCAATTGAAATATACCTAAGAATGCAATAAAAACGTATATCTGTCCTTAGGAGGTTTTATTTAATTCAATTAAAAATAACGTCAGAGTTGCTTTACGTTTTTATTAACCTAATTTCATAATCAATTTGCCTTTTTTATACTAAAAATCATAAATATTACAAAATGTAAAACCTACGCCTAATCATCACTCGTATAATTATGAGCATATACCTGTGATTGTAAGCTCTCATTTTTTCACTTCAACATATGTATTCGCTGCAGATAATTTATTAGTAAACTCACTTGTTTTGGTCGACCGGTTATTTACATATAGTCATTCTGATA
>JBAIZL010000031.1:22500-50000 GCA_036971475.1 Prosapia bicincta | reverse complement strand
TGTTTTGCCCTCAGGTATGAAAATTTAGTTTTTAAAATGTACATTTTCCAAACATAAACTTGTGTCATTTAAAGATAGGCGAGTTTCCACATAGTAGTTCAGCTGCAATATTCATATTCAATATTGGTAATATTGGTTGTTAAGAAACGGTTCTATATTTTACAAATACATTAGACCTAACCTAATCAAACATGTTTTTAGTATTTTTAAGAAAAAATACTCATGATACTCGAATTATTTATACGCTTTCTTTTCTTTCTTCGCTTGCGTTGTGTTGGAGTTTGTTTTCGCCTTCCTTTCGAATTGTCCGTTTGCGAAGCCAGGTTCTATACCGTTAATCCTTTTTTGTTTGTTTATTATACTTTTTTCATTCATTTTTAATACTAGAGCAATATTTATGATATTGTGTAGTAGCCATGGCGTCTATTTATAAATGGCAATGGAGGATTCGACAACCAGATGGGAACAAAATAAAATCATATACTCTTTTCAGAAGTTCATTACTATCAATGGGATAGTTGGGTTAGTGCCAAAGCGCGCTAAACGTCGTACACGAAGATACTCAGTTCAAATCCGACCTAAATCCCCCAACATTTTATAAATATCGAATAAATATTTGAAAATACTGGTGAACAGTCAAATTAGCTCTAATGAAATATGATGGATTAATAACAGCTATGGGGGATGAGGAAATGACTTTAAAGCATACACGTGCTTTCTGAGGACACCATAGGCTCTAGGCTGTAGTAAACAATCGATGCTTGAGTTGCATTAGCTCCCACAATTGTATATCGATCACCTAGTTTGGGTCGATCCGTTGCGCTTGCCTGTACAAAAAGGGAACGAAAGTTAAGTGTTTTTATTTCCTTTAGGCCACTTTTAATCGACTCCTAACATTCTGAAAGGGTTGTAAATACTGATAGAGATAGGTAAATGGCATATATTCTTCTAGCCTGGAATAAAAGGAGGGTTCTGGAATAAAGGAGTAATATCATCCCTGAAGAGTGGACAATTTCCTATTGTCGAGCCGGAGTTGTAGTAAAAAACTAGGATGATGGAGGAAGCATGTTGCTTATAAAGTACTCTAATACGGATAATTACCTAATGGGTGAGGGTGGATATCACGTCAAGTAAATAGGGGGAAGAGAAGTAACTATGCACTAACCGCGGAAAATGAAGAAGAAATTGAGTAGGATATTGACCGAGAACTGAAGAAGAGGTATGAAATGTCTTTCAAGATATATTGTTAAATTATTATTTATTTACAATAAAAAAATAAGTAGTAATATGTATATATATATATATATATATATATATATATATATATCGCTTTAGTTTTAAGAAATGTACAAAACATACTACTCAATATATTTTGCAAGTGCAAAATATTTATTTCAGAAATAAATGCCTTCCTACATTCAAAACTGATTTGAAAAGACTATAGTCTACCCTTTATTTCTCATTTAATGCAATATCTGACAATACGAACTGTTTACCATTCCTAGACCACTACACAGTTGGCAAGCCTCTGATGGTACAGAGTCCATTTCACCTAATGAGCACCAAGCAATTTGTTATTCAAATTACCCCGTCGTTTGCTTGCCCATTAACCTCATAACTGTCAGAAGCCAGGGAAATTTCTTAGACACAATTTCATTTTATGAAATATGCATTTTTTTTAATCAATGTTAGGCATTTTTCAATTCATGAAGTCCTAATAGATTTCAGTGTTTGTTGATACTGATTTGTTTGGGGTTAATTGTTGTTAATCAAGATAAAATCTCATTGTCAGTGTTTTTATATAATTGTATAATTTATAACAAAAAGAAGGAAATGACATTTCTGTTGTTAGTTTGATTACATTATTAGGAAGAAATGAAATATATAGTATTGAATTGTTAGTTTGGTTCTTTTAAATGTATACTTTTTAGTTTCAATAACTAATTATTACTCTATTTTTGTTTGGTCGTAATTTTCAATTACCTTATGAGTTCAAATTGTTTAACTAAATTAATAAAACCCACTAACCACAATACAAAATGTTTTATTACATTACGTTATGTACATTTAGATTACATGATAATCATCTTCACTGTACTAATTAACATTAAATTTTGTCATTCTTATACACCAAAAGGTCCCTATCGTTTATCTCCTACTAACAACCACATTCAATATACGTTCGTCAGGCTTCAAATTTATTAATTACATATGAATCCTAATTAAACTTTATTATTAACAAATGAAAAATAATAAATTGTTTATTGAAATCTTCTAATAAAACAAACGTAAATAGAAGTAAATTTTTAATTACTTATTAGAACAAATGTTTTCCGATTGCACTAACTATCATTAGTATCAAATAAATTAATAATGTAGGGAAAGATGGGGATCGAAAATGCTTCAAATCAGTATGGTTTTATATATTTGCCTAAATTACAACTTAGTACAAAATGTGATAGATTAATTTATATATATATATATATTAAATATGGTGATATGTTTTCTTGTAATATAGTTAATAAATTAAAAATATTTCAAAAACAAGAATACTTTTAATGCATATATTATTCAAAGCTTTTCGCCGATAAAGCAGTACAGGAATGTTGTAAAAATAATTATTTCCCTGATGATGCTGGTACTGTTTTATCAGCGAAAACTTTGAATATTATATGTATTAAAAGTATTCTTATTTCTAAAATATTTTTAATTTATTAATTATATAATATATATATATATATATATATATATATATATATATATATATATATATATATATAATAAGCAGGTTGGCATTATGGAGTAACGGTAAAAGAATGTTGCAATGTGTGGTTGCTAGCCCATTAGTTATACACCGGTTAAGAACTATGAAGTGGATATTGAAAACGTCTTTTAGACAATAAATTGCTCCCGAGTAGTGTCTGGTTATCTGCCAAGTGTGCTAGTTGAAAAATGCAATCCTGTCTTTTTATTGAAACCTATGCCTAACCTGGAAAATCGTTAAGTGACAATGAAATTAATAACTTGTCTTTTGATCTGAAATTGATTTTTAACTAAAATTTTGTCTGAAATTATTTGATGAATATTTTTCAGACGAATAATTTCATCAAGACTTTTCCCTATTTAGAATTAGTAAATTATAGACAAGCCTACTCGTATGGTTTTAAATAATCAATATTGTTTTTGTAATTTTTTTTAAGCACACTTTTTTTAAACCCAAAGTTATGTTTTCAAGGATAGTAAGGGTTTTTGAGGCTTATTGTAGAAGATAATAATTTTAGGTTAAAACATGGTTTCGAAAGTTGCTATCTGTTATATATATATATATATATATATATATATATATATATATATATATATGAAGTTAATATATTACTATGTAAGTAATTTTATCCAACATTAAGTGCAATAATTTTACCTTGAGTGATGAGGCACCTTTCGGTCAATTGACCATTGTCGAATCACTGATGTTTTTCTGTTGTGGATGTTCGGTCTGTGAAGTTGGTGTTTGTTGACGTAACGCGCACTTTTTCTTTATCTGTGTGTATGATATTTCTATATAGTATGTCTTCTGTATATGTTGTTTGTAGATTCATTAAGTTGTTGTGTATGTTTTTATAAATGTGGTATTTTTCTAGTGAGTTTAGTTCTATTGGGTTGTTATTTATTTCCAGTATGGTTAGGTTATTTTCGTAATTTGTTATTTCGTGTTTATGGGATATTAGGTGTGCTGCAACATTTGATACTTTAGAATTTTTGTTTTTGAATGCTCTATAATGTTCTTCAAATCTTATTTTAAATGTTCTGGTTGTTTTTCCTATGTAAAAAGCGTTACAGTTGTTGCATGGGATTTTGTAAATTCCTGATAGGTTATGTTTTTCTGAATTTGTTATGTGGTTAGTGTTATTAAGATATTTTATTATTTTGTTGTTTGGTTTGTAAGTTGGAGTGTAGTATTCTTTGTTGTATACATTTGTTATTTTTTCTATTTTGTTATTGGTGTATTTATATTTTAGGTAGATTTTTTTATTTTCATTATTTTCGTGTTCCGGTTGTAGTGTTGTGTTGAGGTTAGGTTTTTTTGTGAATTTATTGTATATATTTTTTATAATGTGTTTGTTGTATCCATTTTCTATTGCTATTTTTGTAATGTTATCTAATTCTTCATTTAATTTTTGTTTGTTATCCTGTGTGTATTTTATTGCTTTATTTATCATGTTACTGTAAGTGTTAGTTTTGTGTGTCCAGGGGTGGTTAGATTTGTAGTGTATTGTGGTGTTGTTGGAAGTAGGTTTCCTGTATACTGTAGTTTCTATTTTATTATCATTTATATTTAAAGTAATGTCGAGGAAGTTGATTGTTCTATTTGTTTCTGTTTCAACGGTGAATTGTATGTTTTCGTTGTATGTATTTAGTTTGTTTAATATTATGACGTGTTCGTTGTGAATGGTAGGTTGGTATATTACAAGTATATCGTCTACATATCTTGTCCATAGTGAGATATTGTGTGTGTTTATTATATTTTTAATTATTATTTGTTCAAAGTGTTGTAAATATATTTCTGACATGACAGATGATATGGGTGAACCCATGGGGAGTCCTGTTGTTTGTTTATAATATTTATTGTTAAATTGGAAGTAATTTTGGTTACATATGTGTTTGGTTAGCGTAATGATACTATCTATTATGTTTCTTTTTTCGTTATTGTGTATCAGTTTGTTTTTTATTATTTCTATGGTTTCTTCTATTGGGATACTAGGGTACATGTTAGTTATGTCATAACTTATTATTTTTGTGTTGCTGTTTGTTTTTATCGTTTTTATTTTATTAATTAATTCGTATCCATTTTTTATATTGTATGTGTTGTTGATATGTATTTTAGATCTTAGGATTTGTCTAGAATTTTTGCGATTATGTAAGATGGTGCTGTTGTGAAATTTATTAGTGGTCTAAATGGTGTGTTGGGTTTGTGGATTTTAGGTATCTCTGATAATACTGGTGCGCATGGTTTAGGGTGTTACGGTGAGTGACTATTAAGTTTTTTATTGTAATAAGGTATTTGTTAGTGGGGTCTGGGATTTGTTCGTATTTATTTTCTTTTATGTAGTTAGTCATTGAATCGATATATTTGGTATTTTCTATTATTACTGGAGTATTTGTTTTATCTGATTTTAATATTAAGTAGTCGTTGTTTTCTATTTTTTCTCTGAGTTTTATAATTTCTTTTTTATTAATATATTGTTCCGTTGTTTTGTTTTTTCCGTTTTTATTAGGTTAATTTTATTATTAATATTATTTCTTATGTGTTCAGTATTTTGGTGGGTAATTTTGTGGATGTTAGATTCTGTGTCAACTATTAGGTTTTTTATTATTTGTTTTTTGTTGAAGTTAGGTAGGTTATATTTGAAGGAATTTGTTATTATTATTTTTTCTTTTTCAGTAAATTGTGTTTTAGTTAAGTTTATGAATTTATTATTGTTAGAGGTGTGGGTTGGTTCTAGGCTATTTTTTAGGTTATGTTGTTGTTTTGATGTGTGGATTGGTTCTAGGCTATTTTTTAGGTTAAGTTGTTTTGATAAATTTTCGATTTTTTTGTTTTGTCTGTTAATAGTGTTTGTTTTATGTTTAATTATAATTTGTTGTGTTTTTTCGTGAATAATAGGTGTGAGAGTGTCAAAAGTTTTCATTATTTCCAAATTGGTTGTGTATAGTTGTAAATTGATTTGGCTTTTTTTATGGTAGGCAGCTTTAATGTTTTGCTTAATAATGTGTGATTCTGCTATTTTTGTTGCTTTATTGATAATAGTGTTTTGTTTATTTTTTATGTGTAATTTTCATAAACTTAACTAAAACACAATTTACTGAAAAAGAAAAAATAATAATAACAAATTCCTTCAAATATAACCTACCTAACTTCAACAAAAAACAAATAATAAACAACCTAATAGTTGACACAGAATCTAACATCCAAAAAATTACCCACCAAAATACTGAACACATAAGAAATAATATTAATAATAAAATTAACCTAATAAAAACGGGAAAAAACAAAAAAACGGAATAATATATTAATAAAAAAGAAATTATAAAACTCAGAGAAAAACTAGAAAACAACGACTACTTAATATTAAAATCAGATAAAACAAATACTCCAGTAATAATAGAAAATACCAAATATATCGATTCAATGACTAACTACACAAAAGAAAATAAATACGAACAAATCCCAGACCCAACTAACAAATACCTTATTACAATAAAAAACTTAATAGTCACTCACCGTAACACCCTAAACTATAACAATAAATTAAAATACCACACAAGATTATACCCATTCAAACCATGCGCACCAGTATTATCAGGGATACCTAAAATCCACAAACCCAACACACCATTTAGACCACTAATAAATTTCACAACAGCACCATCTTACATAATCGTAAAAATTCTAGACAAAATCCTAAGATCTAAAATACATATCAACAACACATACAATATAAAAAATGGATACGAAATAATTAATAAAATAAAAACGATAAAAACAAACAGCAACA
The DNA here is from genome assembly GCA_036971475.1 of Prosapia bicincta. Lineage (NCBI taxonomy): Eukaryota > Metazoa > Arthropoda > Insecta > Hemiptera > Cercopidae > Prosapia > Prosapia bicincta. The sequence continues at coordinate 43,446 of JBAIZL010000031.1, read as the reverse complement.
CAAAAATAATAAGTTATGACATAACTAACATGTACCATAGTATCCCAATAGAAGAAACCATAGAAATAATAAAAAACAAACTGATACACAATAACGAAAAAAGAAACATAATAGATAGTATCATTACGCTAACCAAACACATATGTAACCAAAATTACTTCCAATTTAACAATAAATATTATAAACAAACAACAGGACTCCCCATGGGTTCACCCATATCATCTGTCATGTCAGAAATATATTTACAACACTTTGAACAAATAATAATTAAACCTATAATAAACACACACAATATCTCACTATGGACAAGATATGTAGACGATATACTTGTAATATACCAACCTACCATTCACAACGAACACGTCATAATATTAAACAAACTAAATACATACAACGAAAACATACAATTCACCGTTGAAACAGAAACAAATAGAACAATCAACTTCCTCGACATTACTTTAAATATAAATGATAATAAAATAGAAACTACAGTATACAGGAAACCTACTTCCAACAACACCACAATACACTACAAATCTAACCACCCCTGGACACACAAAACTAACACTTACAGTAACATGATAAATAAAGCAATAAAATACACACAGGATAACAAACAAAAATTAAATGGAGAATTAGATAACATTACAAAAATATCAATAAAAAATGGATACAACAAACACATTATAAAAAATATATACAATAAATTCACAAAAAAACCTAACCTCAACACAACACTACAACCGGAACACGAAAATAATGAAAATAAAAAAATCTACCTAAAATATAAATACACCAATAACAAAATAGAAAAAATAACAAATATATACAACAAAGAATACTACACTCCAACTTACAAACCAAACAACAAAATAATAAAATATCTTAATAACACAAACCACATAACAAATTCAGAAAAACATAACCTATCAGGAATTTACAAAATCACATGCAACAACTGTAACGCTTTTTACATAGGAAAAACAACCAGAACATTTAAAATAAGATTTGAAGAACATTATAGAGCATTCAAAAACAAAAATTCTAAAGTATCAAATGTTGCAGCACACCTAATATCCCATAAACACGAAATAACAAATTACGAAAATAACCTAACCATACTGGAAATAAATAACAACCCAATAGAACTAAACTCACTAGAAAAATACCACATTTATAAAAACATACACAACAACTTAATGAATCTACAAACAACATATACAGAAGACATACTATATAGAAATATCATACACACAGATCAAGAAAAAGTGCGCGTTACGTCAACAAACACCAACCTCACAGACCGAACATCCACAACAGAAAAACATCAGTGATTCGACAATGGTCAATTGACCGAAAGGTGCCTCATCACTCAAGGTAAAATTATTGCACTTAATGGTGGATAAAATTACTTACATAGTAATATATTAACTTCATAAAGTCAGTGCAACGGAAAAACAATGGATAACGTTAAATATTAAGAATATATATATATATATATATATATATATATATATATATATATATATATATTTATATATATTTATATATATATATATATATATATATATATATATATATATATATATATATATATATATATATATATATATATATTTAGGGAAATCATACACATAACTCTCTCTCTCTTTCTCTCCTCCCCTGAATTTTATAGTAGTAACAAAATATAGTTTAAAAAAAAGAAATTATACTAAACAACTGTTATATACCTATGATTTCTTATGATATATATATTTTTTTATAAAGAATCTTTTGCATTGTAATATATTGTATTTTACCTTATTAAGCACAAATTTAGAAAAATAGTAACAGAAACTTAATTGGAATCTAATTTTATAAAAATTAATTTGATACAAAGTGATCCCTGATATTAAGGATTTCAGTGAAAATTCTTGTTACAAATATTATTCTTGCAATATTTTTATATGTTTCTTAGCGATCCCGTGTTAAATGAATTTTATCATGTCCAACTATGTAGTTATGAAGACAAAGTACCTTCTCACAACGTCGTATGCAATAATCTACGTAAAATTGCTATACCCAAAATATTTACATTTATTATAGCAGACATGTATAATAGCAATATGAAACTTCCCTAATAATAGGCAGGGAAAATACAAGAAGGCATTATATCGCGTAATACATTCTTAAAATGTTCGTTTTTCAAAAAAATGCTTATTCGTTTTTAATTTTCATCAAACGCTTCTATTCTTAAACTTCATAATCGACCAATTCTTGAAGAACAATTACTATTTGTTTTTATTATCATGTTATCTGATATCGTAGTAGTCAGTAATCAGGACCCCAAAGAGTGTCAGACTATTATTGTTGAATAGGTAGCTAATTTGATACTCCAAACAAGGTTTCAACCATTCACAGTCTATATGGCTATTGCCAACAAGAGGCCATACTGGAAATATAAAAATCGATTTTAACCGAACTTTAAATATAGCTTTTGTAATAGTTATATTATTTAGTTTTAGCAATGACCTTGGCTGTAATTACTTAGAAGGTCGAATCAAAGGTCAAAAAATATCTTGTCGTATATGTTAGTCTTTTTAATACGTTTTTATACTACAGAGGGTTCCTCTTTAAGGTACAACATTATCAAACTCATTTCTTTCCTTTATCATAAAATAAACATTTTATCCTACAGAACGAGATTCGTTTCTATTTTTTTTATTATCTTCCACTTTAATCTGTGAGATGTAGATGAATACAGACCAATAAATTCTCCTTACAGATTTAGTAGGATGTATTTCTGCATTACATAGCAATGTCAAATTATTAATAGCTGAGGCACAGATCCTCCATCAATTATGAAAATAAACATGTCTATTGCAGTGATATGTTGGACATCTCCGAAACGTTTCAGCAAATAATAATTTGACAATGATAGTTAAGCCGGATATACATCTTACTCTATTCGTATATAATTACGTTGACTGGACCAAAACAACCCTTGACTGTGTTACTTTTTTTATAAAAGGACTGTTTTAGTGTTTTTACAATTATCCAACGATGATATTCATTGTAATTTTGATGTCCTTCGGCAGAATTAAACACCATTCTTCCTATATAGAAGCTTATTGTGTTGGAATCTATAACAAATTTTGTTTTGAAGTGAAAAATTGATTTTATATATACTGTGTAAAGGTAGTCATAGTATTTTTAAAGATTATATTTAGGCAATACTTGATTTTTGTTCTTTTCAAGAAACATTCTAACAGTTGTGTGAGTCTGTGCGCGCGCGCGAGTGTGTGAGCGTTTATGCGTGTATCCATGTATGAGAGTGTGTTTCAGTGTGTTATTCATTTGTGACGTAATTAGTTGTTATACATTTTATACAATATTACTGAAATAATTGTGTGGTTACAAATTATAAATTTAAAGATATTTATTCAAAAATAAAATACCTTGATATTTACAGAAATAATATTAAAACTGTTTAAGGATATTTAAATTGCCTACTTCCTAAAATCTACGCATTACCACTCTCTAATTATACTTTTCAAAATATCTGCTATAAAAACTATTTGAAAAATTTTAGTCCTTCTTATTTAAAAAATTCATTTTATATTTTTGTTCAATACAGTAAATAGTTCAGAAGACTAATATAAAAGTAACATTGAACATAATAGTATAGAACTATGTCTTTCCAATTTGAAGGCCTACTCTAGAGAATTGTTTCCCAAACTGGGGGGGGGGGGGGGTTGTACCAGTTGGAAAGTATTAAGACAAATAAATACATTCAATATTATAGGAACGAACTTAATGTTACTAATAGCTTGGGTTATGGTCTTATTAAAATACAACCTCAATTACGCACGCTACTGTAAAATGCTGTCTTAAGCATCTCACTAACAGATTTTTCTCTAATCAGTTAAAATATACCTTGAAAATTAAAAATTGAAATTTAAATGTTTCTTGTTAAAATATGTATAAATAAATTGTTTGAAATATAGATAATATTTGATTATTTTTCATATGCACATACCGTTTATTTACAGTGTAAAGTTAAAAGGGCGTGAGACGATTTCATCTGAAGAGGAGGGGACGTGGACCCAAACGTTTGGGAACCCTGATTCTAGAGGTTTAGTCTGAAATAAGTCACAGTGTTGTTTCATAAGGTATAACAATTTTCTTCTGCTTAATATTTCTATAGGTTACGTTAAACAATATATTGGATAATATAGGGTAACTGTAATCATTTCCTTCAGATGTAGTTTTTATTATAAAATTATTTCCATATTTTTATAATTGTCTCATCATTTTTAAGTATTATTGAAAGTTTTTCAACCTAATAATGATTCTTGTGTTATTGATATAAAGTTGACAAAAGTACCCATAATTGCTCAAAATCTAATAACATGTGATCAAAATTGTTAATTATAACTTATAGGAATTTAACTCCACGTATTTATTTTGCAAATAATGTATAAGGTAAAAAAATATTAATGGTGTAAGACTAAAATAAAAATGCCTTTGATTAACAATAACTTAAAATACTAATTTCAGATAAAATATATAAAAACTTCCCATGAGTTTCATTTCCTTTTTCATTATGCGTTAACGTTTAATAATGGTGTTTTGATTTCATTTGCGGTAGAACTGAATATTTTGACAGACGACTACCCAAAACATCGACGAAAGGTATCGATAAGTGTCTTCACCCATCTGGCTTCAAGGTTCTGTAAATTTTCCTACAAATCGTTAGCTTAACCATCCTATATACACGTGCGTCTTTAAACAACCAGGTTTTTGCTGCGTTCTCCATCTAATCGTCATTTTTGTCTCTCCTTCTTTACCCAACCGATATAATAACTTTTCGTTATTGACATCGTCAACCCAATGAAAGAGACTTTTATACAAACACACATATTACAAAGACACAGAACCTTTGATTTAGCTTGTCTGTGATTTGGATATGTTATAAGTGGAAACTAACCCTGAGTAAGGGAGGAATCCCCCTCTGCTTAATGTAGTGTATTTAGCAACTCTCCTTAGTACTACTTTGTTTATTATTGAAGTAAATTTGCTGCACAGTTTACTTTATATATATATATATATATATATATATATATATATATATATATATATATATATATATATAATATATACATACATAAAAAATAAATGTTGCAAATTACATTTCTCAAAATTGCCAGTAGTTTGGGTTCGAAGGATCGTAGGTTGCCAAAGGATCGTTTAGTTTTTCAGTAACTGTTACATATATACACGCATTTAAAACAAACAGAAAAATCGACCAAACCAATGGAAGTCGAACAGAGAAAAGGAGAGAAAGGGAGAGAAAATATATAGATAAAGTGCAAGGGGCGTGCACAGAAAAAAATTTTGTCATTGTCAATATAGCATTATTTTTTTACGTACAAATCTCGGAAAAACCATTACAAAGGGAGTCTATATAGCCAAGTCAGATTTCTAATATGGATGTCAAGGAACATCTGCTTTGGCACAATGTGGGAGCTGATAATTGTGTTTACAGCAAGGTAAAGATACAGAACCTGTTCCTTGAGCGTTAGGAAAGAAAGTGGAACTTGTTAATGAGCGAGAGACCTGTGTTTCGGGGCTTGGAGTGAAGCCGGCTTGCTTGTATCGTAACAAAACAGATCCCTTTGTGCCAGAACCTGTTCCTTGAGCGTTAGGAAAGGAAGTGGAACATGATAATGAGCGAGAGATCTGAGTCTCGAGGCTTGGAGTGAAGCCTGCTTGCTCGTATCGTAACAAAACAGATCTTTTTGTGCCAGAACCTGTTCCTTGAGTGTTAGGAAAGGAAGTGGAACATGATAATGAGCGAGAGACCTGTGTCTCGAGGCTTGGAGTGAAGCCTGCTTGCTCGTATCGTAACAAAACAGATCCCTTTGTGCCAGAACCTGTTCCTTGAGCGTTAGGAAAGGAAGTGGAATATGAAAATGAGCGAGAGACCTGTGTCTCGAGGCTTGGAGTGAAGCTTGTTTGCTTGTATCGTAACAAGACAGATCCCTTTGTGCCAGAAGCTGTTCCTTGAGCGTGAGGAAAAAAGTGGAAGATGATAATGAGCGAGAGACCTGTGTCTCGAGGCTTGAAGTGAAACCTGCTTGCTCGTATCGTAACAAGACAGATCCCTTTGTGCCAGAACCTGATCCTTGAGCGTTAGGAAAGGAAGTGGAACATGAAAATGAGCGAGAGACCTGTGTCTCGATGTTTGAAGTTAAGCCGGCTTGCTTGTATCGTAACAAAACAGATCCCTTTGTGCCAGAACCTGTTCCTTGAGCGTTAGGAAAGGAAGTGGAACATGATAATGAGCTAAAGACCTGTGTCTCGAGGCTTGGAGTAAAGCCTGCTTGCTCGTATCGTAACAAGACAGATCCCTCTGTGCCAGAACCTGTTCCTTGAGCGTTAGGAAAGGAAGTGGAACATGATAATGAGCGAGAGACCTGTGTCTCGAGGTTTGGAATTAAGCCGGCTTGCTTGTATCGTAACAAAACAGATCCCTTTGTGCCAGAACCTGTTCCTTGATCGTTAGGAAAGGCAGTGGAACATGATAATGAGCAAGAGACCTGTGTCTCGAGGTTTGGAGTTAAGCCGGCTTGGTTGTATCGTAACAAAACAGATCCCTTTGTGCCAGAACCTGTTCCTTGATCGTTAGGAAAAGCAGTGGAACATGATAATGAGCGAGTGACCCGTGTCTCGAGGTTTGGAGTTAAGCCGGCTTGCTTGTATCGTAACAAAACAGATCCCTTTGTGCCAGAACCTGTTCCTTGATCGTTAGGAAAGGAAGTGGAACATGATAATGAGCTAGAGACCTGTGTCTCGAGGCTTGGAGTAAAGCCTGCTTGCTCGTATCGTAACAAGACAGATCCCTCTGTGCCAGAACCTGGTCCTTGAGCGTGACGAAAGGAAGTGGAACATGATAATGAGCGAGAGACCTGTGTCTCGATGTTTGGAGTTAAGCCGGCTTGCTAGTATCGTAACAAAACAGATCCCTTTGTGCCAGAACCTGTTCCTTGAGCGTTAGGAAAGGAAGTGGAACATGATAATGAGCGAGAGACCTGTGTCTCGAGGTTTGGAGTTAAGCCGGCTTGCTTGTATCGTAACAAAACAGATCCCTTTGTGCCATAACCTGTTCCTTGATCGTTAGGAAAAGCAGTGGAACATGATAATGAGCGAGAGACCCGTGTCTCGAGGTTTGGAGTTAAGCCGGCTTGCTTGTATCGTAACAAAACAGATCCCTTTGTGCCAGAACCTGTTTCTTGATCGTTAGAAAAGGAAGTGGAACATGATAATGAGCGTGAGACCTGTGTCTCAAGGTTTGGAGTTAAGCCGGCTTGCTTGTATCGTAACAAAACAGATCCCTTTGTGCCAGAACCGGTTCATTGAGCGTTAGGAAAGGAAGTGGAACATGTTAATGAGCAAGAGACCTGTGTCTCGAGGCTTGGAGTAAAGCCTGCTTGCTCGTATCGTAACAAGACAGATGCCTCTGTACCAGAACCTGTTCCTTGAGCGTGACGAAAGGAAGTGGAACATGATAATGAGCGAGAGACCTGTATCTCGAGGTTTGGAGTTAAGCTGGCTTGCTTGTATCGTAACAAAACAGATCCCTTTGTGCCAGAACCGGTTCCTTGAGCGTTAGGAAAGGAAGTGGAACATGTTAATGAGAGAGAGACCTGTGTCTCGAGGCTTGGAGTAAAGCCTGCTTGCTCGTATCGTAACAAGACAGATCCCTTTGTGCCAGAACCTGTTCCTTGAGCGTGACGAAAGGAAGTGGAACATGATAATGAGCGAGAGACCTGTGTCTCGAGGCTTGGAGTGAAGCCTGCTTGCTCGTATCGTAACAAGACAGATCCCTTTGTGCCTTTTGTACAAAAGGTTTGAAATCCGTTTAAAGAAATATATGTTGTAAGCAAATGTTTGGCTCAAATAAAACAGGTTCTAGAGTTATATTGTTATTTGGTAGAAACAAGAAACTGCTACAAACTGATTAACTAATAGTTTATCTAAAACTCCAAAATTATATCAATAAGTTTTAATCATCCATGTCATAAAAAAAGGCTGCTTCGTATAATGCATAATACAGATTTCCTAAAACACCTATGAATAATGAAAATACGAGAGAAAAAATATTATTTATATAGTAGCAATAGAGAATGGTTATAAAAAAATATATATAGACGTAATTATAATATTAAAAAAGTAATAATGATGTAATTTCCAAAAATAATAATAAAACAATATGCACATAAATTACATTTACTGGCAATGAAATGAAAAACATCACAGAATTGTTCAAGGGTACCAACGTCAAATTTGCAACTCAAACTAATAATAAATTAACAATAAAATTATTAATATAAATAAAAAAATTGTGTGTATGAATTAGAATGTGATTGGTGTAGTGACGTTTATAGAGCAAACAATGAAAAAACACAAACACAGATATAAAGAGCATTTCAATGATTATAAAAACCATATACTTACAAATCGAATTCTACTAATCATTGAGTAAATAAACATATATTTCCAAATATACATAGCATGATACTTATAACAGAAATTATTAAAGGCTTAGGAACGAATATGTATGAATATTGAAAATATATAAATATAGTATTATTAAGAAAGTATTAAATGATCAAATATAGATAAAATCAAAATTCTACTAATCAAAATACTATATTCAGCGTATATAACGTTAAGGCAGCAAATTTTTACAATGTTGTTATAGATTTGGCAACACTGTTTGTTGAATCTATCTTACACATGTATATTTGATATTCTACAAAATTCCTGATGATGGTACTGTTTGCAAACGAAAAGCTTTCAATTGTATAATTCTATTAATTATTCTTGTAATTGTATTTCCTTATTACACAAACAAACACACACACACACACACACACAACACACACAGATGCGAGTTCGCACTCACGTATGTATATATACATATATATATATATATATATATATATATATATATATATATACATATATATATATATATATATATATATATATATATATATATATATATATATATATGTATGTATATATAAATTCAACTTTTTTATAATCTAATTTGATATACTATTTTACTGTTACTATTTGTTTAATATGTGCATTTATTATATATAAATATAATGGGTATATTGATATTTATCATATGACATTTAGCATAGGTCGATTATTGTTGTGAGAGTAATTATATGAGTGGAATAGTTTTAAAAATATATATTTATCCATAAATACACCAATTTGAAAATTCTCTGAGCTTTGAGTTAGCTATATTTTTAAAAAAACGAAATATTTTTAAAATATACAGACATTGTTATACATGCAGTCATCTTAAAAAGCAATATTGAAAATTTAATTTCAATGTACGTAATATTCTATAGTGTATAATATTTTCTATCTGGATAAGTTTTTTAACAATCAACCATCAATAGAACGTTTACTAAATAATCCTTTAAAACAAGATACATTGCAATAGGAGGCTTAATTACAACGCCTCGGTCTATGGTATTTAATTAGAAGAGCTGAGAGCAGAGTTTAGCTGAATTAACGGCGTCAGTTGAAAGTGGAAAGGTAGTTTCCAGTACGATAAGAGGTTGCATATCAGGTTTAAGGAGCGATGCGGTAATGTAAGCTTACAAGGAGTAAAGGGGACTGTATGGTAATGAAGGGAACCACAGACGACCGATAGAGGGCAGATGGCGTAATGGATTCCCGTCCACTGGCCACCAGTCTCTCTGAAAACCTTAATCCGTATTGCTTTGCACACAAAACACTTCTTTGAGTAAATGTGCTTGGCTATATTTTATAAACATAAATATTGCAGATTTGGTTTAAAAAACTATGATTAAAATGATTCTTTTAAATAATCCATAAAACTTTTATCATTAGCTCAGGGGTAATTCTTTATAAGAAAATATAAAGGCAATATACGATTTTAGATCCAAACATATTTTTCAGTTACAATTAACAAAAACTTACCTGCAATATTATATTACTAGCCATGGTATATATCCAACTATAATATACTTATTACCGTTTAGAAATCTAGATATTACATGATTTCTATTTTTTTTTCAGTTAAATTCGATAAAATGTATTTTTTTAAATTATACAAAAATAAATACTTCCTGTATTTTCAATTTTTTATTGATCTTTTCTTCTTATATAACCTATGTTAATTATTTAGCCTTAAAAGCTATCGCGGTTAAAGATACAATATATCTATCTCTTTTCCTTCCTGAGAGAGAAAGACATTTGTTAAAACTGTTCAAAATAATAAAATTACGTTTTGGCTATTGCTACGTAATATGAGCTCCTTTTTATCATATGACTCGGAACAATCACAGTTTGTTTATGAATTAAAATTAGGAAATAGTTCTTTATTAATTTTTATTATGTTTAGGGTTTTGGTGATATTTGAATTCTGTTATTCTTGTGGAACACCCGATGTTAGTAAAATAGTGTTAAAAAAGAAAATGTTAAAACACAGCATTTAGTAAATGTATATTTTTAGGTTTTAGGTAATGATTACGTTCATAGCAGAAACACGACCGTACGATAAAGAATAACACAAGACTAGATGAAACTGGTGTTTTAGTTGTTGATAGCACCATTTCAGTTGATGTTACAGGCAGTTTCCTTATCGCCATTTAACCGCTTCAGCAAGTTACTGTAGTCGCCTTATTTAGAACTCACTACTACAGTAACAAGTTACGGTAGTCGCCCTATTTAAAACGTAGTACAGTTAAACGTTACAGTAGTCGTCTTATTTAAAACATCATACAGTAAAACGTTGTGTGTATATATGTGTGTATATGTTCGTGCGTGCATTCGTGGGTGCGCGCGCGCGTGTGTATGTGCGTGCGTGCATGCGTGTGTATGTGTATGTGTGTGTGTGTGTGTGTGTGTGTGTGTGTGTGTGTGTGTGTGTTTGTGTGTGTGTGTGTGTGTGTGTGTGTGTGTGTGTGTGTGTGTGTGTGTGTGTGTGTGTGTGTGTGTGTGTGTGTGTGTGTGTGTGTGTGTGCTATACTGTGCAAATTTTGAGACAAACATAAATAGCAACAAATGATTCATATTTATTTAATTTATAATGAAATAAAACACCGAGATAAAAAAATTAAAAGCATAAAAGATTTACTCGACCAGAACTAGTTGGCGACAAAAGTCTCTCAACAAATCAATAATGACCAGCGTCGTAAACATCTCATTTCGTAAACTTTGCTGTGGAGGAAGAAAAAACGTGTTACTCAAAACAGACATTATTTACGAGAAAAACAAGTCTTAGTTGTAACATCGTTGCTTTGTTGTGTCTCTTGTATGGGCCAGATTAATTTGGCAAGTAATTATTCCACAAACATGAATGTCTTAAGACCTGAGTACTTGTAACGTCTAATAGTATAAATTCTATTTAAGTAATGGAACGAGTATGTGACTTTGGTAACGATAAATCGCTAAGACCATGGCTAACGGTAAGCCCAAGACGAATGGGTGTCACAAGACCACGAAACTCTTACTTGACCGAATGAATGGCCTATGTGGAACCTAACTAATAGACCCTTCCCTTTGTAGTCCCCATCGATTATAACCTACATAATAGTATAATATCCAATATCAGTTCCTGGCTTGTTTATAAAAAATATCTTGTCACTCCATAGATCGGGAATAGAGCCTGTGATTAAATTAAAAGGGGCAACATTAAATTTTATTGGTGTTGTTATTGCATAAAGAACTCACGGAACTTTAATGTAATCTATAAATCTACTATAAACTCTTTAGGCTATGTGTGTAAATATCACATAGTACTAGAATCTTATATAATATGAACACAGATCTTTATATATTGTTCCTTGTTGAAATCTAAATAATTTATATTTCAAAATATATGCTATGCTCATACGATATGAGAGCGGATTGGAATTATTTATTTATTTATATATAAATTCATTATAAGATAAATTAAAATTATTGATAAATAATATGTTTGAATAATAATAATAACAATATTTATATATGCCTGGATATATTTATATGCAAACTAATTATTTAATAACAAAAGGAATGATATGAATGTTTATAAATATTTTAAAATAACTTACTCATAATGAATATAGAAATATATTCCGGTTTCAGTGACAACACAATTGTTCCCAGTAACTAAAAGTCAATTTCACATAATTTAAGTTCTAACCATCGGTTATATTTGGTAAAATTGATTTTTATTCGCTGATGTTGAACAATTTTTCATTGAAATAGGTATGGCCGATTAAATATAATTGAGTTTCTTAGTGTTAGTTAATAATTAAATATATGTATAGTAATAATAATAATAATATTATTATTATTATATTATATGAATACATAAAATAATAATTATAATAATATACCGTTATAATAATAATAATATCAAAATCTTGTTGCTGTTCATGACGAGCTGGTTGTAAATTACTTATTATTACACTTTTGCTATTACTTGCGATCAGACGTTTTTGTTCACTAAAAAATATTAAATTGTTAACTTACACTTGGAGGAAACGTTTTCGTCTTACGACTTCTTCAGCCTCCTTAGTTAACAAAAATGTCTGGTCGCAAGTAATAGCAAAAGTGTAATTAATAATTATAATTGTAAGACGTATTCCGTTGTTATTATTATATAAACAACGGACTATAATCATAGGGGCATAATAAAATATCGTATAACCAGTAGGTACATATTTTAATCAAATGCCACGTCTGTGTATAAAAAATTCTTAGCAATCCAGCTTCTGTTGGGGCCATAGAAATGTAAATATTTGGATTCAGTGGAATCAATTCGAATTAGATATTTCGCAATGCGTTCAGACGGTATGAAATCAGTTATCTGTGATAGTTAAAACGAATTAGTCCATGGTTTATGTAGAATTTTATTTAGCCTGGAAATCGTAAGGTAAACAATTGTAAATATTCTGCTTCGAGATTTTTAACATGGAACAAGTAAAAGCTATTTCTGCACGAGTCGCAATAAAATGATTTTACACTCAGTAATGGGGTCATTGTAAAATATTTTATTATTTTTTTGTAGTTTTAAATTTTTCTGATTTTTTAAAAAAATTGTAAATAAATATTTTTAAATTAATATAACCCTTTTCTCTGTAATTCATCCGAATAGCTACAAATATTTTCTTATTTTAATTTCCATTAATAAATCATTTATAGCTTCCAGCAAGCACTGCATGCAATATATTGTTTCTGTGCGTATTGCAAGTTTACTTTTAATCATCTACTTCATTTGTTAGTATGCATATCGTACAAATAGTTATTAGTAAGTTTCATTTAAAAGGATAATAAGCAAGAAATTTTCTGGAATAATTTAGTGATAGTTCCTGTCAATAATTGACAATGAATATCATTAATTATTAGCATTGAAAAATTTTAATATAATAATAAATAATATACATAGTATATTAATATTATACATTATTATATGGTTAAATATAATATAGATTACATATGATAAGATATGATAAAAAGGTTACAGCCCATTCTCGGCCACTGATCAGTATTACTGATAATGCCCAATCACTGATGAAGGCCACATCGTCCCGAAACTATTCTGTATATATATATATATATGTATATATATATATAATACGTTTTCTTGTTTAATAATTTAAAACAACACAGGTTATTCAAATACAAGAATATTTTGAATATATATATTAAAACAACATAGGTTATTCAAATACAAGAATATTTATTAATTTATATTCAAAGCTTTTCGTTGGTAAACAGTACCAACATCATCAGGAATGAAAATTACAATAATGTGAGCCATAGGCCTAAAACATATGTTACATTAGAAATAGAATTGTTGCTAAATTTATACAAATTGCCAAATTTATTTTGTTGCTCGAGGACGATGGCACGACCAGCCAGTGAAAGTTAGCTTGCATAAATACCAAGTAAGATTTTTGTTTAAGTATATAAGTGAAAGTGATAAGTGTATACAAGAAAACAGTGTTGCATAACTACAAATATATATATGTATATATATATATATATATATATATATATATACATATTTCATTTAATTATATAATATAACTATATAATAGTTATAAAATTAATATAAAATTTTTGAATAATTTAAAAAAAGAAAGAGTTTTATAAATATAATACATGTAAAGCAAAACAAAAATATGACTCCACCTTCTTAGATATATATTGAAAGATTCTTTGAAAACAATTCTGATGTATAAATAACTGATGTAGAATAAAACCGTTAATAAAGTTTAATTTTATCATAAAATCATTTACAAGAAAACTACAAAGTAATTCGCAACCTGTGCAAAATGAAATTTTAAACAATCCTTAATAAATATTTATTTGCTCGTTTTTTCTTGTCAGTTACAATCTTTAAAATGTGCAAATTCTATTGAATTTACCATATCCTTTAAATTAAAATGTCCCATATTTCTTTGATCGAATTTTCAATTTGACTGGCTACGTCCTCGTCTTATCTTTATATCGGCCAACATATTCAACTGTTAAGTCATCTCTTTTCTTCGACTTTGCACAAAGTTTTATATTTATTCCAACGAGGTATTCTATTCTATTGTTTCCCAATTTTCTTTTTCTGTTGCTTCTTCTGTACAGCTTCTCTAAATATTTAGTTCTGGCGTGACCTAACTGCTCATAGTACAATGCATTGGATACTGAATTTATATTTGTGTTTCAGTTTTCTTCTAACTTATCTTTCATATAATAGGGCCTAAAGATTAAGTCATTTTGCCCAGAACTTCACTTCGAATTTTGACATTTCTAGATCTAAAATATTCCGACACTATATTTACGTAATATAGGTAATAATTTACGTAATAGGTATACAAATAAATGTATTCATAATTCCACTAGCATAAAAACTATATTTCCTGCCTCTACGCTATGCATTAAAATTTAGGGCTATTACAACTTAAATATCCTATTTGTTAATCTTTTCAACTTACAAAATTCTTTGATTTGATAAGGTTTTTTGTGTTACAAACACGCTTAATAATGTCTTGAATGCATCAAATTAGTTGCAGAAACATCGTGTTTATAAATTGAATATTCTCAAATTGTTAAAGAAACAAACGAAATGTATATAAAAACAATTTATGGGATTGAAAAAATTGTAAATAAATAGAGCCTTATGTATCTTAAGTTAAAATCATGTTAGTAAATAAAGTGTTATATTTTAGTTAAAATATAATAGCTTATTATTACTTTTCCTTGGCATTGTATAACTTTACGAATACATTTACTCTGTTGGTCTACTTTGGCAAATAATACTGATAATATGCCAAATATAATAAAAAATAAATATTTGCTTTAAAAAAAAGTAATGTTCTGTTAATTAGGTGTAATTTAAAAATGAACCAATCAACGTGAACTTAAAGTAGTGTACTATGCTGTACACTACATAACTTTAGGAACTATTTACCAATTCATCTTATGCGTTCATTGTATATTCCATTGAAGAATTGAAAAAGCATAAAGTTACAATACGTACATGAGAGTATCACCACATAGTTTAATTTTTATTTAGGCGGTTATAATAAATTAAACTACCAGGTCTATACATTACAGAACGAAATATGACTTGATAACTACTGAATAAAGGCATCTCTAAGACCAAATTAAAAAATGTTAATGTAAACAATGTTTCTATTTGTTTGTTATTTAGTCTAATTACGATCACAAATTTTTTGTGATGCCAACAAAGGGTAAGAAAGTACTATGGATATAGTAATGGTTCAAGTAGGGACATAAGCCCCTCAGTTGGGGTTACAGTGGGGATAATATGGCGTGTCCTGTTGAGTGTTGCGTAAATGAGTCAGTTCTAGTCTCATAAACAAGTGTCTACAATACACCCTTTGTGAAAAACATGTAACAAGGTGAGACAAAATCAAGTGGGAATAATAAAAAGGACCTAATTATCCGTTATTACTAGGATTGGGTAAAAGTTGTGTGAAAGAGTAAAAGGGTGAATTATTATTCCTGCTCTTTCTTAGAGAAGAAAGTAGTGCCTACCAGCTACATATGGAATATATTTATACCTGATAATAACACATGATTATAGTAGATGGTAAGTAGTAATAATATTTCACTATTTAAATAAACGTATTACTAAAGAAATAATAAATATACTAGTGCTAGATACAGAGGTACATTTATAGAATTATTAAATTTAACAATTTGAAAATATTAAAACCTTACCTCTCAAATCAAAAGAAAACCTTTTCTGTGTGTTATATGTAAAGATAATATGTGAAAGATAATACTTGCATCATGTGTCGATTTTTTCCAACCCTTTTTCGTCAGAAAAAGTCTTACTCTTCAAACAATGTTTTTCTCATTGTCCTCTTGTGACGTAACAATAATTAGTTTCTATTGTTGAAACAACTGTTTTAGACTGATGTGATTAAAAATATTACAATTGTATTTTTATTTCATACACGTAAACGTTTACCATATACATTATTTATAATTGATCAAATATAATCTGAATGTTCCGGGTTACGAGAATAACGCCCCATTAGTCTGTTTACAATAAAGACATAAAATGCTCTGTCTACTGGGTTTATATAAAGTGCCTTTGAATTGCCCATTATTTGTGTTAATGAATGGAAGCTGAGTGACTAAGAATAGCTGACTATTAAACAGACACTATTATTTACAGATGACCAACGTAAACCAACTTCTTTTGCAATTCGGCCACTTTCGCTGTTCCTCTGTTGTGCTATTACACAAACTTATCGACCTTTGTTAAACACGGATCTAAGTTTACTTGCTAAATGAAGGTGAGGCGATATGATGTGTGAGTTGGAACTGGAAGATTAGGATATTAAATTCGGCTTACCAGTGTGTATAGTTTCTTTTGGTTATTGTTTTTTTTAAACAAAAATTTCTTAAATTTATTCGTAAGTATTAGAGTGAATGATTTATCCCCTACTTGTTCCCTTCTTATCCACTCTGTACGAAAGAGTTAAACTATTAGCATTTTTAAAAAAAGCAAATACAGTAAATTAATTAAATAAAACTTCAGAGATATAATAACATTTATTATTATAATAACAATCGATTTATTTTAATTTTTATTCTGAAATGCTCTGATTAAATTTGTATATATTTCCTTTCTTGAAACTTACCCTTCAAAGTATTCCAAGGGATATGGCTTCCCTTCTCTATATACACTTTCCTATTGTACATTGAATTTATTACTCACTGAAAATAGCTTAAATAAACATATTCTCTATGACTGGCTTCTATAAATAATAGGCAATAACAACCCTAGCTACAATTTATACAAACGGATGTATATATACAAAGCATCAGCAGAAGAAACATACCAGTACCCTTCTGATGATGGTAACTAGGTAAGCGAAATGTACATCTAGTTTGTCTAAAAAACTGTAGCAAACGTAATTGTTGTCTAGTAATTATAAATATACAATTGTTCCCTGTGTAGACGTTTGTACTGACTGATATACTATAGAGATGGTTTAAGAGATAAACACAGTAAAATGCTTTGTCTGCGATGAGCTAAGGAGTGTTGTAATAAGCTATTTTAAGCAAAGAAGCAATAAACAACTGACTACGGCAGCACTACGCACCAAACCTTCATTATTTTACGTAATGCTCATTGTACTATTCATTTTCCCAGGCTGAGAAAGACACCTAGAAATTATTTGGTACCAATAGAGATCGAAGCGGTAAATTTAGAGTAATATCTACGTGTGATTTCCACAAATGAGTTGGATATATGTTACTGATAAAATATATGAGTTTTGTAATGAAATAATATAATTGAAATTAAAAACAAATAGTCATTAAAGAATATTAGTTTAATTCAAAAATAAAATATTTGTATTAAATGGGAATTTATAAAGTTACAGATAAGTTTAACATTGAAAATTCAAGTCCAACATTTCGACACATAATATTTCTTCATCAGGTTGTAATATTCTATAAAATTATTTTGTTAACAAAAAATTGATTTGAACTGTACACATGAAAGTACTATAAATACTAGTAGTTTTGACAGTTTACTGCTGTAAAAGTTCAAAGATCAAAATATTTACCTTGCTTTCTCTATTGGCACTCCATTTTCTTTTTTTTATTCGAAATGTCTAATAGCTTTGTAAAAAGTTGGGTTATTCACCTACGCAATCCTTTGCAAAACATGTTTTCCCTAATAATTTTACATTATTTAAAATGCTTATTTAAAAATCTTTAATCTTCCTTTTAACTCTCCAATCTTTTCTTTCACATGAAGCTTTCTGCATGTATTTATTGGTATATAGAAGTAAGGGTTTCTATATTTCATTATGTTGGAGATTTTTGAAACAGTTCTTGCATTAGTTCTGGAAAGGTGTATTAGCTTTATTAAGGGTTTTTATAATCGGTACAGTCTTTCTTCTTTGCGTTTTCTTCTTATATTACTGACAAGCTGTTCAGTTATGATTTTTACAACAATTTTCAGATCTAATTATACAATTTTTCTGTGATGATGATTGGGGCTAGACATCTGGATTGAGCCATATTTATTTCCATAGCTCTTATGGCCCTTATGATCAGCCCTTATGGTCCTTATGGTCCTTATGATCAGTCCTTATGGCCCTTATGATCAGCCCCTATGGTCCTTATGATCTGTCTTTATGATTCTTATGATCAGTCCTTATGGTACTTATGATAAGTCCTTATGATCAGTCCCTATGGTCCTTATGATCTGTCCTTATTATTCTTATGATCAGTTCTTATGGTCCTTATGATCAGTCCTTATGGTGCTTATGATCAGTCCTTATGGTCCTTATGATCAGTCCTTATGGTCCTTATGATCAGTCCCTATGGCCCTTATGATCAGTCCTTATGATCAGTCATTATGGTTCTTATGATCAGTCCTTATGGTCCTTATGATCAGTCCTTATGATCCTTATGATTAGTCCTTTCGATTTGACTATCACCTATTAATAGATTCATTTTATACAGTGAGGATGGTTTATAGGGCTGTCTGAGTGGAACTGCTACCTCCAGCCGTTTGATACTCAAGGAGATAACGCGACCATGACTACGGGTTAACTAGTTAGCCTGGTCAGCGTAGCTAAACATTGTTAGCCTAGTTTTAAACATTACATCACATATACACAAATTCAATCGAGCAGAAAGCTCAGAAATTTGTTTGCCCTGCTGAGGATCAAACCCTTTGGATTAGTAAAGTTATTTATCCCCAAATCTAGACGTTCCATACCATTAGATTTCACCTACGTATTTAATTTTCATGGTACTATTATTAATGCAGGCATAATTAGTTTCATGTAATGCCGAATCATCATCAAAATCCCTTTATTTGTTAAATTGTTTACTTCGAGTAGGATGAACATATTGAGGCGAATATGGTAATATAAACAGGAAGTTTGGGAGATTTTGTTTTTTTACAGTTGGTAGTGGTCATTGGTTCTGGTTGATGGGTCTGGTGCCTTGTCAGTACTATTAGGACCACGGTTTCATGAGGTAGAATTAATTTTTCTTGCAGTTTTAGACAAACTTATGTCACCTGTCAATAAAGCCACTTATCGGTGATATAATAAACTTAAAAACACAGGAAATGTAGACAAACTTTTTAGGAGTTTAGAAAACAAGAACATCTAATACTACCATTCAAAATGTTCTCCATAAACGATTAAAACTATACGTATATGAAACTAAATTTAAGCATAAAACTAAACCAACCGACCGGGAGAGCCGTTCTAGTCTTACACTTTCAATGATAGAAGAACTTGACAACGTTGATAATTTTCGAAGCCTCTCGAAAATAATCTCCCACTCCAATGGGTGTGTTAATCATATGAACTGTAGTACTTGTAGATCCGAAAATGTTATCTTATTCTATGACCCTGTACATGTAATCCATTTTGCATGATTAAATAATAAAACTTTCAGTAACATTTTATTTACACTTTCTAAATATTTCTCTGCCTTAAATATTCAAAAAGGATTCGGTATTTAAAGTCCCAACTATTTAGAAGTTCCTTTTATTGTATGGCAGGCGATTTCTGAGTTACAATAATATCTGATTCGGAGGTTTGTATATTTATAAAAACACAAAACTCATCAGTCGCCTGTATGTGTGTATCTATGCGAACTTTACATTACAATTTAAGAAGGCTCGCTACGCAATAAAATCCGAGTGCGAGGATATCCGCGCAGTACTCAGCAATATGACACGCGGCTGCGAGCAAAGTAAATCATTGCAAGTATAAATTCGCCCCCGTCTCTGCCATTGTCGATTTGTCTCCGCCATGACGTGAACAAGTCTCAAGACGTAGTTTCGGTAGTTAATCAAAACACAGCTGTGCGCTCGTCTTCTTCATATTACTTGATCTCAGCTTTGCCGTTTCTACTTTCAACTTTACTTGTAGTAGAATATCAAAGAAAATGAATATCTCTCTAAGTGATCTCTCTAAGTGAAGTCGACTGTGACTGTAAAGGAATTTCTAAAGTCGAAACAATCAAAAATAGACTTACTCTTTTTTTTAATAAAAGTATTCCTAAAAAAAGCGGCGTTTTTCGGTATCTGTTTAACAGAATCATAGCTATTAAATCGGCAAGTCTTCTGAGCTCCAAAGGCAGATACCTGTAACATTACGTATATCCCTATAACCTTAGGTTTAAACTGTTGATATATGACGTCATAATTGAACTATTGAATCACACTGAAGCTCTCAAAATTAAATTACACTGTGTAATAAATGCAGCTCCGGGGGATCATCAAGAAAGTTTTAGATACTCATTCATTCACTTAACCTATTTCCTGTTAAATGCATAACTTTTATACAATATAAAGAGCACAGTGGACAACATAATAAAATAAAAATATTGGACGCAAACCCAACAACA
>JBAIZL010000031.1:0-20000 GCA_036971475.1 Prosapia bicincta | reverse complement strand
ATTGTAATTAGTGTAACCTTAGTAGAAGGTTGCTTCTGTTCTGCTTGTTACACAGAGTATATTCATTTGTAAACAGGACAACGTTTTCTCAAGTTGCCGTGTCATTTTATTATTGTCTTACTATAAACTTACTAATTGTCTTACCATTGTTTTATTATAAACTTACTAATTGGAAACGCTACGTAGAATACGTTGTATATAGGGCATGGGTATAATCATTGTTAAAAATACAAATAATAAAATAAAATCAAGTCAACTCCTACTTAAATCAACGGACAAAAGTTTATTTTTTTTCTTTTTATTTTATAATTACAGTTAATATAAATATGTATATATACCTTACATACGTCAGAATGACAATATTAAGTGGCAAAATAGAAAGCGAATTTTCATACAATTTACCATATCCTTTCTATGTATGGTTTTGAACTATTACTTTTGTTTGTTACTATTTATACGCTTTCATTTTTTTGCGTCGCTTGCATTGAGTTGTAGTTTCTTTTCGATTTCCTTTCGCATTTTCCGTTTGTGAAGTAATGTTAGATACGATAATCTAGTTTGTTTATTTTATTCTTGTCATTAATTTTTAATCCTAGAGCAATATTTATATGTGAGGAACCATGGCTACAATTAAGGTTGTGAAATTGTTGTTTTGACGACAATCAGATGGAGACAAAAGAAAAATTCATATAAATCTTTGAAAACTACATTTCTAGCTATTATAAAGTAGGCACAGCGCCAAATTGTAATACATAATATATGTGCGCGTGTGTGTGTGTATGTGTGCGAGCGCATACTTTCTATGTATGGTATTGAACTATTTTGTTTGTTTGTTACTATTTATGCGCTTTCTTTTTTTGCGTAGCTTGCATTTGTAGTTTCTTTTCAATTTCCTTTCGCATTGTCCTTTTTTGATGTAATGTTCGATACGTTAATCAAGTTTTTTTTTATTCTTGTCAATTTTTAATTCAAGAGCAATATTTATGATATTGTGTGGTAACCATGGCCACAATTTGAGGTTGTTAAATGTAGGTGTTGACGACAACCAGATAGAGGCAAACAAAAACGTCATATACTTCTTTGAAAAGTACATTTCTAGCTATAATATAGTTGGCACAGTGCCATATTGTAATATATAATAAATGTGTATGTGTGTGTGCGAGCGCGTATGTGTATTTCACAAAATATATATTTTATATTCCATTAAAGTTTTTGTTTAATATAGGCTATTAAAAAACCTGTAAGAAAAAATCAAAATACAAAATTTATGCTTTTTGCTTTAATATAGTCAGTGTTTTTGAAACCATAATTACAATTCAAAGAATTACAATCTAGGAGCTACAAGTCTAATAATCAGAAAATGTAAGTATAATAATCAGACTTCAGGTCTAGTGATCTATGAAATAATAATACTAGGGTACATAGGGTTAGATAGAAAAAAACTATGTTATTATTTTGTTGAAACAAAACGACCGTTTGCCACTCAAGCATTTTCATTTAATAATTTAGTGGTGATAACATATTCTTAACAATCTCCAGGCCCTTATTATTTCTTCCGAATTGTAAACCTTAAAAGACGATGAAGTGAGAGAAAATTTGGGACAAAATAACATGAAAAGAAAATGTTTTATAGAAATAATATATATATATATATATATATATATATATATATATATATATATATATATATATATATATATAATGAAACTATATTGATAGTTAATAAAATTAAAGTGATACATTTCCCGGGAATAGATTATTGATATATATATATATATATATATATATATATATATATGATATAATAAAACATACAAACAATAACTCATGAAAAAATACTTATATGATAAAAAAGAAATTAAAGATTTGGGGTTAATAATACTTAATTGTTTTCACCGTGAAGATAATTATTCAGATAAGGAGAACACAAATTGAAGAAAGAGCAAAATTACGCTGCGATGATGAACATACAGACCTCGTAATGTAGGAGATCCTTTGTATGGAAATTAACTACAAAAGGTTTTTAAGTTGCACTTGTAATTTAAGTTTATTGGATAATTTTCTTTTATGAATACATTGGCACAAAGAACATCAATGTAAACATTTCATTAATTACTTTTTTAATATTACTCGCTGTTTCTGTTTTACAGATTATTTTAAAATTTTAAACGCTTTTATGTTATATTCCTATTTTACTGAATACAAATATCGTTAAGTATTATCTATGTTGTTAATTTATTCTAATTACTCAAAACGTTATGTTACTTTGGATTAACGACCTTGCTCGAGCTTATTCCATATCCTCTATGCCCAATACTAAGATATCACCTTTCCATAGTAGATAATAAGGGATATTCTTTCCTAGTTCTTTCTAATCGTTCAATGTTTCCATGTCCATTTTTACTGTAACTAGCTGTAAAGCCTTGATATATCTCGTTGGAATGTAGGTCTACTTGATATGGAATCTCTACAAGTATTGTAATACCACCATTTGATCCTTTACTTAGCAGTTTTATGTGTTTACAATATCTCGTTAACGAGCTTCACAACCTTTTGGTATAATACCTTATGGGCAATGTAGGGTATATTCAGGCATGCTGATCATTTTAAAAAAGTAAAAAAGGTATGTTACTTTAGATAAGTGACCTTACTCAAGCGATACCATATCCGCTATGCCCAGTACCAAGAATCGTCTCCTTTTATAGCTCTTCTCAAATCTTTAACATTTCCATGTCTTTTTATACTACAAATAGGAATAAAGCGTTGGTATATCCCTTTATGTCCCGATAGAAAGTAGGTCTAACTTAAATATTGGATTTTCCACAAGTATTTTAATACCACCATTTGACCCTCTATTAAGCAGTTTTATGTGTTTGCCCTATTCCGTCCAAGAGATTCACAATCTTTGGTATAATATCTTATGGGCAATGTAGGGTATATTCAGGCTTGCTGATCATTTTAAAAAAGGGAAAAGACCTATGTTACTTTAGATAAGTGACCTTACTCAAGCGATACTATATCCGCTATGCCCAGTACCAAGAATTCATCATATCCTTTCATACCTCTTCTTAAATCTTTAACATTTCCATGTCTTTTTTTACTACAAATAGGAATAAAGCGTTGATATCTCCCTTTACGTCCCGATCGAAAGTAGGTCTAATTCAAATATGGGATTTTCCACAAGTAATGTTATCACCCTATGGTCCTCTACTAAGCAATTTTATGTGTTTACCCTATTCCGTCCAAGAGCTTCCCAACCTTTTGGTATAATACCTTATGGGCAATTTAGGGTATATTCAGGCTTGCTGATCCCTTTAAAAGAGGAAAAAATGTATGTTACTTTAGATAAAAGTGACCTTACTCAAGCGATACCATATCCGCTATGCCCAGTACCAAGAATCGTCTCCTTTTATAGCTCTTCTCAAATCTTTAACATTTCCATGTCTTTTTTTACTACAAATAGGAATAAAGCGTTGATGTATTTCTTTATATCCTGATAGAAAGTAGGTCTAACTTAAATATTGGATTTTCCACATGTAATGTTATCACCCTTTGACCCTCTACTAAGCAGTTTTATGTGTTTGCCCTATTCCGTCCAAGAGATTCACAACCTTTTGGTATAATACCTTATGGGCAATGTAGGGTATATTCAGGCTACCTGATCATTTTAAAAAAGGGAAAAGACCTATGTTACTTTAGCTAAGTGACCTTACTCAAGCGATACTATATCCGCAATGTCCAGTACCAAGAATTCATCATATCCTTTTATAGCTCTTCCTAAATCCTTAACATTTCCTTATCTTTTTTTACTACAAATAGGAATAAAGCGTTGATATATCCCTTTATGTCCCGATAGAAAGTAGGTCTAATTTAAATATTGGATTTTCCACAAGTAATGTTATCATTCTTTGATCCTCTACTAAGCAGTTTTATGTGTTTGCACTATTCCGTCCAAGAGATTCCCAACCTTTTGGTATAATACCTTATGGGCAATGTAGGGTATATTCAGGCTACCTGATCCCTTTAAAAAAGGAAAAAGACCTATGTTACTTTAGATAAAAGAGACCTTGCTCAAGCGATACCATATCCGCCATGCCCCCCAGTACCAAGAGTTCATCATATCCTTTTATAGCTCTTCTTAAATCTTAAACATATCCATGTCTTTTTTTACTATAAATAGGAGTAAAACGTTGATATATTTCTTTATATCCTGATAGAAAGGAGGTCTAATTTAAATATTGGATTCTCTCAAATAATGTCATATGATACCTGCCTTAATCCTACCAAAGGATTCACAATCAATAAGAGTAAATATAGGCAATTTAGGGTACATTCAGACAATCAGATCATAAGGAAAACAACTAACGTAATGTAAAAGCTTGTCGTGAAAACAAGCGTAATGAACGTAACTCCTTGAAGAGGTACGATTTTCTGCACATTACTATTTAAATGGAACAAAACACAACCGTCACCATTAAAGCTAATTACATTCCTCATGCAGGTAACGTCACAGTGACGTATTACCTGGCACATTGTTGACACAGTGCACTGTACGAGCATCATCTCATCACTAGCTCCTAATGAGCGACGAGCTTTACTATCTAACTGTTATTGCACCCAAGCTGGTGAACGCAACTCCCCTCGTTATAAGATCTCCTCGGTTCTTTCTTCTTTTTTTTTGTAAAGCGCACAAAGTTGGGAAGATACGTTCGCCTCTTAATTAAGTCTTGGGTTCCTTTATTATTCTGCTTCCGAAAAACTCCTCTCGTTGAATAAATCTATTTTTATAGGCAAACTTATATATTGCCTCTCCTTATTAAACCTGGAGGGTACTCGTTCTTAATTATATTTTTATTTAAAACTGTATTTATTTAGTTATAAACTGAATAAAGAGGACGATTATTGTCAAAGTACTTGAGATATTATATATGAGAACAGATGGTTGTTGCTAACAAAAAAAGGTTGTTTTAGAATCCTCATTATTCTTTTACTTTTTTTTATATAGTCGTTAACAATTCCGAATACAGTTTATTTTATGTGAACCTTATGTTCTAGCACAATTTAGAACCAAGTTGCTTATAGAAGCCTTACAGTATTCAATACAATCATTTGTTATCAGTAATGATTAATATAATACTGACTCATCCACTAATATATATAGTTTCGTAAAAATATTAGCACGTAGGCAATATTTTCACAACATTAATGTAATCTACTCCAATACATTACATTCAGAGTAAATAAACAATCTATGTTGTAGGCTGAGATATTAAAGCTTTCATTAAATAATAAGAACGAGAAATAATTAAAAGTGTTATTATCGAATTGAACATAGTACTGCTATAGTGTCAGTACACTTTTAGAAATAGTTTAATAACACTTTTAAAAATTTACATTTTGAGAAAGTAGTGTTCGAAAAATGTAATTATCGTTATCTATGCTAATTTATGTTTAGGGTATCTTTCACTCTGAATATTTCACACCAGTTATAAAACATAGTGAGAGGGCTGTGAAAATGCTACTGTAAATGCATGTATGTTTGTAAATCTGTATTAATAATTCCTATGGTTTACCATCATGAGTTGGTGAATGTATAAAATTTATAAATAAGAGATGATATTTTGGGTTCTTACCATTAGAGTACGGCAGGTGCTAGGAGTTACCAACGACAGCAACTGTTGGTAAATGTTGGATTAAGTAATAAAATATTAGGTATTTAATATTAATTTTTTTTTGCTAGCAAAATCTTTTTCCATTATTTCACAAAATATGTTTTGCAGTTATGTTTAAAAATTAGTAAGTTCCAGAACATAAAAACACAAAATAAATGTAATTAACCGTGATCAAACATGCCATGTCTCTGACTCAAGCGTATAGTTGTATTAGGTTAGGTAAGGTAAGGTTGATTTAATTTAGGTTAGGTTAGGTTAGGTGAGGTTAGGTTAGGTTAGGATACGTAAGGTTAGGTTAGGTTAGGTGAGGTAAGGTTTGTTTTGTTAAGGTAGAGTTAGGTGAGGTTAGGTTAGTTTAGGTAAGATTATGTTAGGTTAGGTAAAGTTATGTTAGGTTAAGTAAGGTTAGATTAGGTTAGCTTGGGTTGGTTAAGATACGTAAGGTTAGGTTAGGTTAGGTGAGGTGAGGTTAGGTTAGGTTGGGTTAGGTGAGGTTAGATTAGGTAAGGTTAGATTAAGATAGGTAAGGTGAGGCTAGGTTTGGTAAGGTGAGGTTGTTTACGTTAGGTTAGGTAATGATTGAAGTGATATAAGTAGTTGGGGGGTTAGGTTAAGTTAGGTTAGGTAAGGTGAGGTAAGGTTAATTTAGTTTAGGTAAGGTGAGGTAAGGTTTGATTAGGTTAGTTTAGATTAGTTTAAGATACGTAAGGTTAGGTTAGGTTAGGTCAGGTTAGATTAGGTAAGGTTAGATTAGGATAGGTAAGGTGAGGCTAGGTTTGGTAAGGTGAGGTTGTTTACGTTAGGTTAGGTAATGATTGAAGTGATATAGTTAGTAGGGGGAGGGCGGTTAACAGAATTCATAGAAGTGCTAGAAAATACATCGAACGAGTATATACATGTATAATCGTCAACACAGACCATCGATCTAAGATTTACCTAGTGTACGACGGTAAAAGAACAAAATGAAAAATAATGACAGAAGAATAGTGCAACGGTCTTTTACCGAGAGTCTGTAAATCTTAGGTGATACTGGAAACTATTTCGATTTACCAATATAAAGATTTTACTGTAACAAACACACGTATAACTATATTTGGTTTGTTATAGAATTTAAATAACATAAATCACCATATGAATTTCCATTTTTAACAGATATTTCAACCGATACAGTGAATAGCTTTGCATTTAGGAAATTGAGTTAACACTTTTTATAATAATTAATTTTTGATAAGACTAATTATTTCTTCGCTAAGAAAATCTATTTAAAAACAGTATTAAACGACGTTACGTTAAATAGTATTTTGCAGGATTCACTTGTGCATAGTTAAATATGATAAGAACACTTGGGAGAAAAAAAGAACGTAATGAAAACAAAGTATTTTTTAAATTTTGTTAGTAGTAATTTTACATTTGTTTTACCTTGATAAATAAACTTGATTGTGCGTCCGTTGGTCCAGATTTAACTAAAAACCCAGAGACAAATTGAAGTCATTTCACAACATATGTTAGGAAGTGTTGGTATATCTATTGGAACATTTGTACCTATATTGGTGGCGCATAGGTCGATAATCTTAAAAAGGCTACGAATCTTTTGTAATCGAATATTCAGTAACTGTAATTGAAATCTATGAGCTATTGATATAGATAAAACACTGTTGTACACCTGATACTTGAGTGAACAATATGATTTTGTACAACTGTTTTTATATGTTTGTAGTTAGTATGTATATCAGTTATATTAATACGTCTATTACGTTGCTTTATATATATATATATATATATATATATATATATATATATATATATATATATATACATATATGTATATTTATTTATTTATTTATATATAAATTAGGTGGGGTTAGATTAGGTTAGGTTTGGTAAGGTAAGGTTAGGTTTGTTAAGGTAGAGTTAGGGGAGGTTAGGTTAGTTTACGTAAGATTAGGTTAGATTAGGTAAGGTTAGGTTAGGTTAGATAAGGTTACGTTAGGTTAGGTAAGGTGAGGTAAGGTTAGATTAGGTTAGGTTTGACTAGGTTAAGATACGTAAGGTTAGGTTAGGCCAGCTTAGATTAGGTAAGGTTACATTAGGATATTTAAGGTGAGGCTAGGTTTGGTGAGATGAGGTTGTCTGCGTTATATATATCACTTTAATATATAAAATGCCATTTAACTGCAGACGTTTTTAATTTATAAGTTATTAAATATATTTTATTCATATCAAGAATAAACATTACTAAATTAACTGAACATTATGATAATGAGTTATATATTTTATGTTTTACAAACTATTTCGATAAAATTGATAAATAATTGAACTAAATTGATTTTAGAAATCCATGAACTATTATTTAAACATTTAAATCCTAGAAATACTGTTTTGAAATTTATTTACTAATGAGAAGTGATGCATGTGAGATTGAATAGATAAGTGGGTTATGTGACGTGTACCGTTATAATTAAAAACATGTAGTGCACTTATTAACGAGTTCGTAGTTCAGTTATTTCAATAAATATATATGCAGGTATTCATAAAGTAAGAGACATTACCGTATTTGTTTAAACAAATGGATAAGGACAATGATGACATAAAACAATACCAAGATGTGTGGTATTTTAGCACAAATGAAACGACAAATGGGTTTTATCTTTTCCTATTTATGAGATCTTCCCATTCCTTACTTTAAAATACATTTGGGAAACGTTTGACGTGTATATTTTCGTCAACAAAATGTATTGCACAAAGTAATAACGTCTCATAAACAACAGAAATTTTGTTAATTATGCAATCAACATAAACGTTATAGAGTATTTTGTCGAACGTTATTGTATGACGAAAATCCAACGTATTTCGCATGAGAAATTATAACATAACATGAAAATTATGAAAAAAAGACACACAGCGATTGATCACAAAAATAGAATACTAGCATTAGTTATCAAAGGAAAACTCTATATTATGTATCCGAACGAGATTGTTTTATTTGCGGATATTGCTAATAATTATTCATTGATGAAGATAATTTTAATATTTGACATATAATGCCAAGTGTATGCATCTTATCACAACTCTTTTCAAATGAAAGCAGTTGATTGTAGGTCTACTTAAGACAATATAGATTAAAAAACCAAAGATAAAAGTGATGTACTCAAATATTTTCTAATCTAATACGTAATTTATTTGCAATTTAAATAATTACATAATTTTGAAAACATTCAATAAGTTAATGGGAAATATTTAAACTTGCATCGAAGAAGGATTCATTAATGAATCATTGACAATTGATGGAATAGTTTTTATTTTTTTGAAGAGCCACAGATTGTATTTGGAATGTGTTTATCTGAATGATCCTTAGATGATTTCATTAGGTCATGAATTGAATAGTGGACGATTTTTGTTTATATTGCTTCAATACAATCATACATTCAAATTAATAAGCCAAAACTGTTAAAGAAAGAGAAACAAATTTATGGTGAATTTAATTAGCTTGCTGATGCAAAAGAAGACTTATTTTGCTGATTTCATATTAGCCCACAAAATATTATTTATTTAATTAATTCTGGAAAAAGTAGGGTCACAAATTTATTCCAACATCAGGTGTAGTTTCTTCAACGTTTGCAGTAAAAGTAGATGGTAGAAGAACTGCACGATCAACACTAAAATTAATAATAAATATTTAAAATGTTGAAAAAAACAGTTTGTAATATCATTAACTATCTGAAATATGAAAAGTTTTCATCGAACATGTCGAATAAGTGATGAACCCATGATCGCTCTATAGGCATCACCTAAAGCTTTCAAATATATAATAGGAAAGTCGGAAACTATTTTGGGACACTGTTATTATCCTATAAAGATTAAAGTCAAACTTTGTTCGTAACAGATTCTACGTTTGTAGCTGAAATTATTTATTGTCTAATTAAAATTTTCAGCATTATGAGGTAATATACTCATGTTAAACTTACGTAGCGTGGTATTTTAAACGATTGTCGGCAAACAAATTTAAAAAAATTACAAGGTATTGGAAGAGGGGAAGTAATTTAAATAATTTTATATACAAATATAATGAAATTACCTAAACCTTTTTGTACTATTATTACTTAAAAAGGTAAATTAATTATAAGTGTGTTCCCTGATAGAAAAATAATTAACTAAGCCATCAATGATTAAGTTAAAGTGGTATTATTAAACTAGAACTAAAAAACAATCATAAACACACTACAAATATTCAGAATAAAATTTAAATTTACACAACTCTATTGTATGTTGAATATACTTTACGTGTATCCCGTTACACATGGAGAGTTTAACCGTTCAACCGATAAAAACAGTTTCTCTTTCTCTTAAAAACAGTAGGATAACGTTGCAGCGGCCCAAAGTGATCTATGTGTAACTCCACCCTGCATACAAATTTAAAAGGTCAACTCTCCGACATAAAAACACTTTTATAGCCAACGTAGCATCCAAATGAAAATGTAAATGTAGTAGTAGCATACAATGGCCTCAAATGAAGAAGTCGCTGATTAATCTGTGTTCAACATTCAACTTGAGTTCAGTGATTATCACAGATTTAGCAATATCTCCATGGCAATTAATATTTATTTGAACAGTTACTTGAATGGCTCAACGGATATTAAGTTCAGCATTTTAGTATTAATTGAATAAAGAAAGATGTACGGATATACCATTGCAGAACTCTTTACTGAAAGTTCTTTGCTTCATCGGATTGATAAAATGAATTTGAAGTATTTAGTAAAAAATAATAAAAACTCTGAAAAGAATGAAATCACAACTGAAGAAATAGTTTGTAATAAAAGGTATTTTGTTGTGAAACTACTTAAAGTATGCTTTACAAAATCAGTAAATTGCCACGACTCTGAGGAATGGGACAAGAAGGAATATTTATTCAATTTAATAATATAGTATAGGTCTATATTTTGGCCATCTACAATATCAATTAAAAAATATTAAGAGTAAACTACAAAAACATACCTGGGGTATTCCGGAAAGTAAAGGTTTTTTCGACAAGTAACTGCCCCCCCCCGACCCTAACGCTCATAGGTCTTGGCATTTTGGCTCATACATAAGCGTATCACAGGAATATTAGACCTAGCTCTTCAGGTGACACTAATGAGAAAGGTTCGTACAAACATAGCTCTGAAAACGCTTGGTAACGAGTTATAACTGGTGCAATATGTCGCCCGGATTTTAGTTCCTTCATTACAATAAAGCC
Source organism: Prosapia bicincta (assembly GCA_036971475.1). NCBI lineage: Eukaryota > Metazoa > Arthropoda > Insecta > Hemiptera > Cercopidae > Prosapia > Prosapia bicincta. The sequence continues at coordinate 9,095 of JBAIZL010000031.1, read as the reverse complement.
ATACTGAAAATTGTAGGTAGTGGGTTGTGGTGTAGATTTTAGTTGATTTATTGTAAAATGGAGTGACAAATTTGATAAAACCTGTTCCAGATCTGCAACCACATTGGTAGGGTATCTGACGAAATACGCAAAATTGTTGCTTTTCTGTTAGTATGTACATTGACTTCATTAAACGATTAACAACTAAGTAAAATTATTTAACGGAAATATCTATTTGCTTTTGAACATTATTCCAATTTGGAAACAGTAAACATGTTTATAGAACGTTTATTTACAGGTTTGGTTTAGACCAACATTGATGGAAAATGCAAGGCTTGTATTGAACTTTAACTACAATTCTGGAACTATAGCTAGTGGCATTTCTACCTTTTTTCCAACGTTATTTTTTTAAATTTTTACATAGTCTTCAACTTAAGCTACTTTAAATGTAGCAACTTCTATAAATGTTTGTCCAAAAAAATAAAGAAAATGATCGAATAGTTTTTCTTACTTAGAACTAAATTGTAATAAAAGATTTAAAAACATGAGTTGTAAAAATCAAATGTAATGCTTATTTATAAACATCTACAACTTATTTTCGCCATTTTATGCATAAACGGATAGCGTTTTGTTATTCTATCACGATTCGTTTGACCGCCGTTTAGTTAACTAAGTGAGAATAACTAAGTGAGTGTCTTTTTAATCGATTGCAACAGACACAAAACCACACAGACAGACACACACACACACACACACACACACACACACACACACACACACACATACACACACACACACATGAGGATCATTTCTAACAACGGAAATATAGGTAACTTTCAATCAAATGGTAATGTAATATGGGGAACAATAATGGAAATGTAGATAATAATACTCATTCTGTAAAATAGTAACGGAAATATATGTAACAAAAATCATTCTATATTATATTAATAGAAATTTAGATAATAATACTCATTCTGTAAAATAGTAACGGAAATATATGTAACAAAAATCATTCTATATTATATTAATAGAAATGTGGATAATAATACTCATTCTGTAAAATAGTAACCAAAATATATGTAACAAAAATCATTCTATATTATATTAATAGAAATGTAGATAATAATACTCATTCTGTAAAATAGTAATGGAAATATAAGTACCGTGAATCATGCAGTTATATAATAATACAAATGTAGATAATAATAATAATTATTATGTAAAATAGTAACGGAAATATATGTAACAAAAATAATTCTATATTATTGTAATAGAAATGTCGATATTAACAATCATTCTGTAAAATAGTAAAGAAAATATAAGTAAGGTGAATCATGCAGTTATATAATAATGGAAATGTAGATAATTATTATTTTGTAAAATAGTACAGGGAATATATGTAACAAGAAGCATTCTGTAATATGGTAATAGGAATGTAGATATTAATACTCATTCTGTAAAATAGTAAGGGAAATATAAGTAACGTGAATCATGCAGTTATATAATAATGAAAATGTAGATATTTATTATTTTGTAAAATAGTAACGGAAATCAATGTAACAAGAACCATTCTGTAATATAGTAATAGAAATATAGATATTATTACTCAATATGTAAATTAGTAATGGAAATACAAGTAACGTGAATCATTCTCTAAAATAATAATGGAAATGTTTATATTAATACCCATTCTGTAAAATAGTAACGGAAATATATGTAACAAAAATCATTCTGTAATATAGTTTAAAATAATAATATGTAACATTCACTTTATGGTATTTTACTAATGGAATGTAGGTAAAATGACACTATATGTAATATGGTAATGTAATATCGGTAACATAAATAATTATGTTTGCTAATGGAATGTAGGTAGCATAATTTGTTTTAGTTGTAATACATTTATAGAAATATTGGTAATATGATTTGTCGTACTAAAAGTAGTAGAAATAGAGCTAACATTAATCATTCTCTAATTTAGTAATTCTATGTAGGTAAAATTAATCTCTCTGTATTATGGTAATGGAAATGAAGGATACACGGATCATTTTGTAACATAGGTAATGGAAATGAAGGATACACGGATCATTTTGTAACATAGGTAATGGAAATGAAGGATACACGGATCATTTTATAACATAGGTAATGGAAATGAAGGATACACGGATCTTTTTGTAACATAGGTAATGGAAATGAAAGATACACGGATCATTTTGTAACATAGGTAATGGAAATGAAGGATACACGGATCATTTTGTAACATAGGTAATGGAAATGAAGGATACACGGATCATTTTGTAACATAGGTAATGGAAATGAAGGATACACGGATCATTTTGTAACATAGGTAATGGAAATGAAGGATACACGGATCATTTTATAACATAGGTAATGGAAATGAAGGATACACGGATCTTTTTGTAACATAGGTAATGGAAATGAAAGATACACGGATCATTTTGTAACATAGGTAATGGAAATGAAGGATACACGGATCATTTTGTAACATAGGTAATGGAAATGAAGGATACACGGATCATTTTGTAACATAGGTAATGGAAATGAAGGATACACGGATCATTTTGTAACATAGGTAATGGAAATGAAGGATACACAGATCTTTTTGTAACATAGGTAATGGAAATGAAAGATACACGGATCATTACCTCTGTAATATGGTAATGGAAATATAGGTAAAATTATCTCTTCTGTGTTTAGTTTTGTGAGTCAAGGTATAAGTAATCACTCTGTAATATAGTAATGGAAATATAGGTAAAATTATCTCTTCTGTGATTAGTTTTGTGAGTCAAGGTATAAGTAATCACTCTGTAATATGGTAATGGAAATATAGGTAACATTATCTCTTCTGTGATTAGTTTTGTGAGTCAAGGTATAAGTAATCACTCTGTAATATGGTAATGGAAATATAGGTAAAATTATCTCTTCTGTGATTAGTTTTGTGAGTCAAGGTATAAGTAATCACTCTGTAATATAGTAATGGAAATATAGGTAAAATTATCTCTTCTGTGATTAGTTTTGTAAGTCAAGGTATAAGTAATCACTCTGTAATATGGTAATGGAAATATAGGTAAAATTATCTCTTCTGTGATTAGTTTTGTGAGTCAAGGTATAAGTAATCACTCTGTAATATAGTAATGGAAATATAGGTAAAATTATCTCTTCTGTGATTAGTTTTGTGAGTCAAGGTATAAGTAATCACTCTGTAATATAGTAATGGAAATATAGGTAAAATTATCTCTTCTGTGATTAGTTTTGTGAGTCAAGGTATTAGTAATCACTCTGTAATATGGTAATGCAAACATAGGTAAAATAATCATTCCGTAATATATTTATGAAAATATAGGAAACTTAAATCAAACTTTTCTAGTCAGATATCCAGCTGTCAATATTTTCTAAAAACAATAATTTGTTGAAATAAATAGGTTTATAACCGTATATCCAACTTTTAGATAGCGAAATTCTGTACGTATTTTGCCCATTTTGTAATATCTCTGATAGTATGATGTTTCAATCAATGTGTGGCGAAAGGTTCACATTTATATCGCCAGGTTTATAAGTTATTAAAACACAGGGAACCATGCGACGAACAATTTTCTCTTTTTCCCAGCGGAATGAAATAAAACCGCCATTAACATAAATAAAAGGTGTTTTGATGCCAAATGTGTGTGCGTGGTAAACAATGCGGCAGGCTCTCCAATACCCCGTGACGTCATCGCGGTGACGCCGATCGATAACCAACATGGCGGCAACCAAAACTTTCAACGTCATAATGATGCCAAATGCGAGCGAGAGTATGCCAACACTTGCGCCTCTTAATCTTCGCCAAGGTTCGGCACGTGGGGGGGAGTTAATACTTAGCATTCCTTGTTTATGCTCTACACAGTGCTACCAACTGTAAAGTATTTATTTATAATGTTTTTAAAAGAAAACGAACCGCGTTCAAGTTTAACGGAGAAAAAATATTCTTTGCCTTTGTTTAAACATCGCGAAAAGTATAAATATTATCCTAACACAATATCTACTAGATGAATATGACGAAATAGTTATATAATACTGTGCATTTATTTTATAATTTTTAATATAATTTATAAGTATGCATAATTTGTAAATGTAACTATTCCATTAATAAAAAATTATGCTCTTTGTGGTATTATTTTAAATATACTTTAACAATTGACAATATCACTACTAATAAATTAACAAACATAGCAGATTTTTAGTAAAATTTTATAGATGTTGAATGTCTTGAAACTATTCTCTACTTCTCTCAGATAAGTCAATACGATTTAACAATGTAACCTATTTTGTGTTCATAGTTAGGGTAAAAAAATTCATGTATTACATGTAAATTAACATTGAAACTATATGTGTATATGTATATATATATATATATATATATATATATATATATATATATATATATATATATATTAAAAACAACACAGGTTATTCAAATACAAGAATATATATTAATTTATATCCAAAGCTTTTCAAAGATTCCTGATGATTTTGGTACTGTTTACCAACGAAAAGCTTTGGACAAAAATTAATAAATATTCTTGTATTTGAATAACCTATGTTGTTTTAAATTATTAAACAAGAAAACGTTTTATATATATACATTTTTGTTTTTAAACGTTTTTGAATTATATATTACTGCAAAAATGAGTCGGTGGGAATTTCAAATATCCGAGAAGTTGTAAAAAACAACGATGAAAATGTAGAACAAGGATATACATATATATATATATATATATATATATATATATATATATATATTCTAGGTTATGCAACATTGTTTTCTTGTACTCACTTATCACTTTCACTATATGCACTTAAACAAGAATCTTACTTGCTATTTATGCGAGTTAACTTTGTAGTCTACTACAACCCCGGTCAGTGATGCCCGATGATGGAGATACTACCAATCTTTGAACGTTAACTCGCATAAATACCAAATAAGATTCTTGTGTAAGTACATGTAGTTAAAGTGATATATATATATATATACATACAACAGGCTACTACATTGTGTTATGAATGATTTATTTTATATTTGTGTTTAATGTAGTCTTTGAAAGTATAAAAATGAAACCAGTAGTATTTCATGATATAGGAAGTTCATAAATAATAACAGTAGAGAAAAATGGAGAAGACAGTAGTTTTTAACGCCTTAGAGTGATAGAAGAAAAATTATAGATATAGTAATACGTTTGAAATACCATCTAATTGAGAAGGAAATTAAGATTGGTCTGCCAGGATTGTATAGAAATATGGTTACCATAAATGAATGTGGTAAATAATTTAGTGGGGGGGAGATGGAGGGGAATAAAGCGGTCGATTAGATGAGTGGAGAAAGAAATGTTATAAAATGTAATGAACGACTATGTAACAAGTGCAAAATAGAGAAGGAGTTTTCTATAGACCAATAAATGGAATATATCATTAAATAATACCGTTTAGAATAAACATTCGTTTAAACATAAAAGTCAAATATTGTGCCATGAAACACAATAACAAGTTAATATAAACGTATTTTATAATTAGAATCGAATAATTTCCAAATGTTCAGATAAACAATAATAAAATAAACATTAGGCTAATTAATGACGGTACGCGGAATATGCATTAGTATTTAGGTATAACCTTGCAAATCTCTACAGCGAACACAAAGGGCACAATCCCTTTAAGTGCTGACAGAATGGAGTGTGCTCGCCCTACCATTTAGGCTGTTAATGTTCGAATGTTGAATCTATTGTACAATTCGCTTTAAAATAAATCCCCTTTGCTGAAAGCAACCGTGCGCGCGTTTAAAGAGCGGCAGATTGGTTTCAATTACACACATTTTTTTCGTCTAAGAGAAAATTATCTGTGTGCATTCGCCGTAGAGACATTGGCCATTCATTTGTTTAAGTACAATTCAAATGTTTAAAACACGACAAGATAATATAATTTGTTTCCTTTACTATTCTCGTATAAAATTTTTGTTTAGTTTATTTCACTGTTTATTGCATTATTTATTTAATTTTCTTGTAAACAACGATGACTCATAAAATGTTATTTGAATGGAAGTACGAAAATACAGCGTTATTTTATGTTGTAATATATTTCATCTAAAACACATCACAGTAAAATTAATGGATATGTAAAATTAATTCAGTAATTATATGAATACAAAACTTCTTTCATTTTTGGTCTTTATATTGCATATGGAATTTATTTTAGTTCTTTACAATTTAAAATAAATCAGGAACACCTAATAAAAACAAATCCCCATTTTTACATTTCATTTAATCTCACTAAACGCTTGGAAATCATCTGTAGAATAATGTAAAAGCCTTAAACAACAAACTTTTACTACAAAATAACCCTTAACGTTGTATTACGTTTAGTGGTTTTATATGACAACTATATAAATTACACATAGATAGCACATTTTGTTGTGTTTGGACACTATAGTAGTTTTAAACTTAGAAAGGTATTTTAATGTCCTATAGGCTGAAAGCTTAATACGCAGAAATTTTGAGGCATTATTTTACCGTTTAATTTAGTATTTAAAAATAAATTGGGAGGCCCTAGTGATGTGAGAAATATGATTAATCATGGTTGCCATGGAAGTGACTATCGTTGTTTAGACGGAAGAGTTGACTGTCCACTAGCGATGCAATATTTTTTACTTGGCAGACAAAAAAGTTTCAAAATCTTTATTTGTAGATAATGAACAAAGCTGTAAGAGATGTGGTTGTAGCGCGTAAACTGTATTAATGCGAACAGCGAAAAATGAGTGCATGTGGAAACAATAGTAATTGACGAAAGTGTGTTAGATTTCACAAGTGAAAAACGCGTACAAACCAAACTCCAGTTGTCTCTCCAGGTCATCTATAACTAAACCAAGTTGCTAATGATTTTCAAAGATTTGAATTTTCGTTCAAAATGTGTCAAAATAAGGTTTTCCACTTTTCCAGTGAGTCGTGGTTATAAGTGCTAAGTTCGATTTAATCTTCACTTCAGTGCCTTGTGAATACGGAGGTGACTTTTACTACTTGTGTCTTCTTACCAGGAAGATCAAAGAAATCAGATGGTAAGATCATATAAAATGGTTAATTTGTAGTATATATTAGGATCGAAATGTTCTGTAAGACTAAAAGTTAAAAAAAAAATAAAAACATTAAAAACATAATAATGACTGCTCTACAGCCTATTTGAAACATGTGACAATAATAGCTCAACTTACCTCTTTCGTTTTGCTAGTCCAACACCTGGAAAAGGTGTGATGGTAATCAGGTTTAATGGATAAAGTTTTAAAGGATCTCCAACCACGAGAAACTACGCGATATCTATGTTAAGTTCAGAATCATGCTTATGATTCCACTTCAATGATTCTAAAAGATCCGTGTACGCCGAATATGTGTACGCATTATTAACCATTCACAATATTCTACAGTCATAGTTGATCCTGTACGCATCTTTAGCAACATTCCTCTTGTACGCATCTTTCGTGTATTCTTCTTCAGTATAGAAGATTATTTCATGCACCTGTTGTTCTGTCTGTGTTAAGCTCTTACTCGTATTGTCTACATAAACTCCTCCCAGTTTTGCCACTTTATTAAATTTAGCTAATTAGTTAAGTTTCACGAAAAATAATATATTTACAAATAACTAATGCAACGCCATTCATGGAAGGGTAACTTAGAGTGAGATTCATTCATAATGATGGGATTGAAATACAACACGATTCTCAGTATTTTGAAAATAGTTAAGAATTTAGTAATTTTTATATTAACAAGAACAATCACAACGGTATGTTACAAACTAGCAGTACCTTTTTGTATGCTATTACTTTTATATTAACAAGAACAATCATAACGGTATGTTACAAACTAGCAGTACCTTTTTGTATGCTATTACTTTTATATTAACAAGAACAATCACAACGGTATGTTACAAACTAGCAGTACCTTTTTGTATGCTATTACTTTTATATTAACAAGAACAATCACAACGGTATGTTACAAACTAGCAGTACCTTTTTGTATGCTATTACTTTTATATTAACAAGAACAATCACAACGGTATGTTACAAACTAGCAGTACCTTTTTGTATGCTATTACTTTTATACTAACAAGAACAATCACAACGGTATGTTACAAACTAGCAGTACCTTTTTGTATGCTATTACTTTTATACTAACAAGAACAATCACAACGGTATGTTACAAACTAGCAGTACCTTTTTGTATGCTATTACTTTTATACTAACAAGAACAATCACAACGGTATGTTACAAACTAGCAGTACCTTTTTGTATGCTTTTACTTTTATATTAAGAAGAACAATCACAACGGTATGTTACAAACTAGCAGTATCTTTTTGAATGCTATTACTTTTATATTAACAAGAACAATCACAACGGTATGTTACAAACTAGCAGTACCTTTTTTTATGCTTTTACTTTTATATTAACAAGAACAATCACAACGGTATGTTACAAACTAGCAGTACCTTTTTGTATGCTTTTACTTTTATATTAACAAGAACAATCACAACGGTATGTTACAAACTAGTAGTACCTTTTTGTATGCTTTTACTTTTATATTAACAAGAAAAATCACAACGGTATGTTACAAACTAGCAGTACCTTTTTGTATGCTTTTACTTTTATATTAACAAGAACAATCACAACGGTATGTTACAAACTAGCAGTATCTTTTTGTATGCTATTACTTTTATATTAACAAGAACAATCACAACGGTATGTTACAAACTAGCAGTACCTTTTTGTATGCTTTTACTTTTATATTAACAAGAACAATCACAACGGTATGTTACAAACTAGCAGTACCTTTTTGTATGCTTTTACTTTTATAATCTGCGATTATATACTATAAGGTTTCTCACTTCTTATCGTTAATACAAGCCAAAGTCTAAAACTATATTTGGTATAGTTATATTACAATATGATCTTAATCTCTCGCTAAAAATTAATAATTTCATGGATATATTATTGTAACAATTACAAACAAAATTCTTTATTTATTAAGTATCACGGTTTTTATAATTGATCCGTAACATTAAACACTAAACCACTTTGC
>JBAIZL010000258.1:47500-70000 GCA_036971475.1 Prosapia bicincta | reverse complement strand
ATAACCAAAGTACATGGACTTCAACTGAAAGAAAAGTTGCGGGTTATCTTATTGTTGGGGCCCAAAGTTTTAATTTTAGACTTAATGTTCGAAACGATGTGTTAAGTAGACTATTTACAATTAGAATAAGATAATTTACGATCTATGATCTAATAAAAATTAATAATATTGCTACATTACATTTACTTTTATAACTATAAAGTTAAACCGTAGAATTTTGAAAATAACTTCAAGTTGTGCAATGAACGCCTGCAGAACGCTAAAACGATAACCCGGAACATTTTTTTTAGTTGAAGTCCGTGTACTTTGGTTAGTTGAAGTCGGTGCACTTTGGTTAGTTGAAGTCCGTGCACATTGGTTAGTTGACGGTTACGTAAACTGTGTGGGTACATTTTGGCTAGTTGAATTTTGGTCATTTGAAGTAGCCCAGTGTAAACGCTACAAGACCTTTCCTTCTAATATTTGTGATTTAGAACATTGGTTAATTTGTGATGTTATTGTTATACTAGACGTTGAGGGTTACGAGACCTTTGTAAAATCGAGCACATACAATAAGCAATAAACGAGAAACTAATCAAATGTTGCCGACAGATGGAAGAATCTGACCAATCGTTGATGAGAACGGAAACATCTGGAAAAGTTAGATCAATGATTAGCATTGCTCTGTGGGAATTAGTTCAACTCTGATTTTAACGTAACAAACACAGCAATAACCCTATCTGCCGTCTGCATCCTGATACTAACACACATACACAACTCCCATTAGTGTTCAAACTTTTCCTATTAAGCGTTGTAATGACACAAAATACTGCATTTGCACATCTTTAACCATGGTTTTATGGTTTTCCAATTGGAAACAATACGAGCCGCTTTCTAGTGTATTTCATAAAGCCAAAACAATAAATTCGCAATAAATAAATCAAGTGTATAGAAATTATTATGTAAACCTATCATCTTCAAATTCTATTTATTGATACAACGAGATTGTTAAAGCCCGTAACCATGCTCCAGTTATCCAGGTAGAGCTCAACTAACTAAATATAGCCAATATTCATTAATTAACATTATTCTAAAGACACTAGTTTCGGCGAAGATGCAACCACAATCAATGACGTGATTACACTAATTAGTAAAGATTATATAAAAAATATATATCTGAGTATAGTTTTCTGCCTTCCCTAACAATACAGTATTATCCTCTGTTGACGCGTTTCGGAATCACCCCATTTTCAAAACTTAAACTGTACTGTAGTTAATACGATTTAAGTTTTGAAAATGGAGTCAATTGGAAAACAGAGAAAATTATTGTATTGTTAGGAAAAACAGAAAAATGTACTCGAATATATAGGAATGTTCCTAACAGAAATGAAGATGTCTACATTGAGAATTTCTCCAATTAAAAGAATTTAAAGTTAACTCATCACTGATGATGGTGATATCGTCGCTAAAACTAGTATGTTTAGTATAATGATAGTTTTAAAGTAATATTCCTTTCAATGTGGGTCTTATTTAATGCAACCACTTGACTAAACAAGAACGCACAATCCCTTGAGTTGCATCGTTCAAGGAGTTATCTTACAATTAAAGAGCTCACATTTAGGCGCTGTTAAATTCCCTTTCCAAGTCTCTTTTCTCCCTCATTTTACTCTTCTACCCTTCCCTTCCTTCGTCACCTGATCCCTCTCCATCTTCCTTCTCGTTTAATGAAACGTGTTTCATGAAAAACAAAATTAACGCGTCTAAATTCGCCACGTATCGCGTCTCTACCGCAGTTAGTGTTAACACCAAAAGGCAGAGACACAAGAAAGTAGAGATCGACAGTGACAACACTTAATGACACAAAACGGAAACAAAAATCACCGCAATGTCAGAATTGTCTACGGATGGGGAGTTCTTGTAGTTACAAGATTGCATTAAATAAGACTCATTACGGAAGGTAATGACTGAAACATTGTATGAAGTACTCACTAATTAGCAGTACACTAAAGACACTAATTTTATCGACGATATCACTACATCAGGGATGAGGTTACAGTTTTTTAATTTATTTTTTTTTTACCTGGACATTACTGCTCCATCATTAAAAATGGCTACATCTTCGCCGAAACTAGTATGTTTAGTATACGGCTAATTAAGGATAACTGAGTAATTTTGTTTGTACTGTATTTACATGTCTTACTTAGTCTCATTACTCGATCTCTAATTATATATATATATATATATATATATATATATATATATATATATATATAATTCTAAAACGATTATAAAATCAACATTACAAAATAAATACAGTTAGGTCAGTTAGCAGAGCTAATGGGGACCGGAGGTTGTTCGGATGATCGAACATATCTACTATATTATTATATTATGGGTATAAAACTACAGTTTACGTTTTAGATCTTTACTCTTTCACTGTATGTATAGTACAGTACCTTATAGTGCGGACCACGTAACAGTGAATGTGGCCTTGATATACTACCACTTCTGAAAACATGTTGATTATTCTAGAGTGAGCTATACATTAACAGCTTTATGTAAGAAACGATCAGTTACACAAATCAATCGGAGACTGATCAGACTAGTAGTTTTATAGCTACCATTGAGCGTTTTGACAACCCTTGCTATGTTTTTAGGAAAGTTTTTATATTGAACTCCCTCCCTTCTCGCTACAGGAATCTCTCAAGGCCAACTTCAAGGTTACGTGGCCCGTACTATACATAGTATTACTGAAATACAACCAATTAGTTATTAGATAAAAAGTATTGCAGTATTGTGTTCGTATTCTAAATAAAATTAATATTAAATTTAGAACAAATAAAAAAAACACGAGCTAAAACTAATGCTGTTATATAATTACACAGGACCTGTACATAAATAATATGTACGCCTTTAGTATTGTAAGTTTTAAACTTATATATTAACTTAAAAATTTACAAATACAATATACGTACTACAGTATTTATGTGCAGTTGTAGAGCAATTGCAAAAGGTCTGCCCCTTCATCGTGTGATCCGCTATACTAATAATAATTTCTTTTAAGTTATCTTTCCATGTTCGGATAATTGACGTAATATTATTCTGTTAAGGAATAGTGCTCGGACAGTGTTCAACCATAACATCTATATAGCGTACAATTAGTTACAGATAATATAAAGACGCAAATTTAGTGAGAAATCAAAGTTATCAATCAAGTAGAGTAGTTTCATTATACGGTGACGGGTTCTGCAGTGTACAAATCTGCATTTTATAACATTTTGGGTACTTAACGTACTACCTTCGACGTTTACAATTATCCGGAAAAGATAAACAAAGAAAGGAAACAACTGTCCTCGAGGGCGGAAAAGATAGGGAAATATCAAAGCAAATGACTGGATTGTTGTACCGCCAGAAGGACGCGGGAAACAAGAATAAAAACAAACAGACAGTTATGTCAAAACAGGGAAAATAATTTGTGGCTATTTATCTACAAAGCCTGTGAGATAAAACTTACCATTTCTTGAGTTCTAGTTTTTACGTAATTTTACTCTTATAAGATTTCATGATACACAAAACAAATATTTCCCTCCGACATTGGATACTAAAATTATCAAAATTTTTTTAAATAACGGCTCTCGACTGATTTTTTCCCTTGTTTTCATCTTGAATTTGAGCTATTAGTTTGAAGACGTATTGTATAGCAGCTATTATTCACTTAACATATAAAAGTATGCACCAATAGTGAAACGTACTTTTGATGAACTGTTTCACCAACCCTTCTCTACAAAAGCCCAAGAGGTCAGTTACATTCCTAATTCGCAAAAAGATAAATATTCAACAAGAGACTGTCTTTATTATAATTTTGTAAAAAAGATTGTAAAATGAATATTCCGTCAATTCCTAGCTAGATCAACAACAAAATTATATTCCAGTTACTTTTTATTAAATACAGTACTTACAAGTAATATAAATAAAGTAACATAGCCTACGCGTCGAAACAGCTGTTCTACGACATAACCTATAACAGAAAATCAGTTATTTTATGAAATCGTATGTTATCACTTACTTTAAGCCAAATGGTTCGAATTAACTATATTACATAGTTTGCGCCTTATATGATGGGGTTTTCTACCAAATAAAGCTAAAATTATTTCATTTGAAGTTTAATTAATGAATTATTATTTGAAAAACTTCATTAACATCAAGTGCCATCAACTACAAGTTTAAGACAATGTAGAAAGCTTAAAATGGTGTACGTACAATACACCAACATTTCTTCACCTGCTTATGCAGTCTGCGTCTATTCTTGGGTCTACGTAATGACTCGCAAAACGTTTGCTCCAAATAGAAGTAAAAATAGACCTGTATTAAAGGGCGACCCAATAACAGTGCACTTTTATTTATACTGCTTCGCGACCAACGCATACACATGGCGCATTGCTGCTAAAACAAAACAGCACAATGACTACAGTGGCAATATTATAAATTAAAATAACTGACGACAAACCCAAGACTACAATACAAGAGTAAAAATCAAACAGTAACACAAAATTGTATAGAGCAAAAAGAGGTATGGGGATTAAAATCGTTTAACCTTTGTAATATTAGTTATTCTATTGCTATTCTTGTATAGCGTCTTGGATCCATAGTAAACTGTATTATATTATAAATACTCTACGTTTATTAATAATTAATAAATAATGCAGACCGACTAAAAATTTATATTATAATTATAAACAGAATAATTACAACTGTTTCACCGATGATGACGACATTGTAATCGAAACGCGTTTGAGTGGACTAATTATATCAATAACGATTCAGTATACATTCATTATTACCCCCAATTTACGAGTTATGCTAAAGAAAACAAATTTTGTTTTACGTTTAATGGGTTCACATTCAATGCAAGTAAAAATTAAAAGTTCAGCTGAAACATTCAAACCAACTTCACACCAAAAGGTTTCTTTAATCAGGCAAAAAAGCGATGATTCGAAACTGTTAATGGATTTTTCATCAGAATGTCTAAAATTAATTAGTTTTACTCAGAACGTACATAAGAAATGTTTTTATTTACTATGAGTTACAATAGTGTTTGTCTTTAAATAACAAAATCCTAAAATCTTGAAACGTTTTATACCGAACAAAGCAGTGTAAGTAACTGTAGTTGTTTATTAGAAAGCATTGAGTTTTTATAATACAGATAAAGTTTAAACAGGCGAAATTCTTCTAAAATTAGAAACAAAACATTTTTGTTCATGAATCGTTTGTGATCAATAAATATAATGTAAACTATATGCCTCTCTCTCGCCCACGCGCAATATGATTATGATCATACCTACTGCTAAATCAATCATCTCCCTGTATTACCAAACTTATAGTATTCATAATATAATTGGAACAAATCGAAGTTTATACATTAAAATCTAAATGTATGATTGATTCCTATATAACCGAGGAAACGAGTATTTAGCGAATCCAACATAGAGTGCGTCTTCAAACCCCATCAGCACCATGCGACCCAGTCTTCTTCCCTCCGTAAGACTTGGTCAGGAACCTTCCTAGGTGAACCACAGCTCTCCGTGACCTCCCACACTACTCATTATTTCTTCCCATTGAATAGTCGTCTCAAAAATGCCCCCTGAACTAAACATTAGTAAATATTCCAACAAAAGCGCAATGTTATTTCACTGTTCAGTAGGAATAAAATTTAAGATTTATCTTTAACAAAACTTTTCCTTCTGCCAATATTACATTGGATTGTGTTAGAAGCATTTGCTGATCGTTCTGACCCATGTTAGCGCCCATTATATTTATTATTTTAAATATGTTTGCTATACACCTAGTTATGTTTGCGCCATCTTGTAAGATCGTGAGATATAAACTGCTAATCTTTAAGTAAACTTGCAATACAATGATAGCATTTAATAATCAACAACGGTAAACACTAAAAGAGTTCACTCAAAATCTCACTTCACACTAGACACACAGACTAGTTTCGACGACGATGTCACCATCATCAATGGTTGGCTACTTATGATGTATCTGAAGTAAACAATCACTGATGAAGGCGATATCGTCGTCGAAACTAGTCTGTATGTATTAATAAACTTGTGTGTCGTAGGTAGGTTTTGCGTGAACTCTCTAAATATTTACCTTTGCGAATTGTTCTCATTAGCTAAGCTCTAATTAACTTAATTAAATAATTAACTCCATTAACAGCTACTATCTTTCACTTACAAACTTGTTAAGCCACCTTAAAATGCCACAGTTACAATCAATAAATTACAAACGATAATTAATTAAGCGTTTAAATTTAAATCCACTCTAATCTCATATCTTACTACCTTGACCTAAGTCTCATGCTACGCAACAAAATCCAAGCTTCAGGAAGAGTACGGGCCTTGGAGTACTACACGGACAATCTCAGAGAACTATTGCATTGTATCTCTAAGAAGATAAGGCAAGGGGGTCTACGGCTTGATATTTTAGAAAACACATTAAGTAATCAGCTGACGGATTAGCTTCCGGTCTGTGTAATCTCAACCCATAATACTAGGTCAAGCACCATATTCTGTCAGCTATTACAATAATGCTAGACACAGTATTATTGTAATTAAACTACCTTTTGTTATTAAACTCTATTAAACGTTTGATCAGTGAAATAATTTTCTTTCTATTTTCTATATAGCCTAATGACAGATCACAGACAAGTCATGTGTTTTTAACACTCGACGTTTCGAATTTCTTTCCAAAATCCCTTTGCAAGAGCTCGTTTTTATTAAACCAATATACAACATAGCTTACAATTTATAAAATTCATCACAATACATTAAACATAATAAAAATCAACAATACAAAACTCTTATTAAATATTCTCATTTACAACTAAATGTTTTATCACAATAAAATAGGGCCTGTTAATATAACTAGATAATAACCTATTAAAAGAAAACGTAAACCGGTGCACATAAGATTCTACATAAATGGAAAGCCTCCAGGATAAAGATAGCTGGTCTTCGCAAGCTCCAGAACATTTCAAATCCAAGATAAGAAACCATTCAGATTATAAAATATTTTCAGGCATACAGTTTATTTACCAAGTCATCAAGCGATCAACTGATATCGGCCAATTATAGCCGAAACTCGGCTCCATTTTAATTGTTTAAACATAACGTTAATGGCCAATGGAACGCAAAGTGCCTATTGCAGATAACACGATTATGTTATTTAAACATTACGGGAATTATCTGGCAGAAATTAACAAATACAAATTATCCTAGGCAGAAATGTTTCTTTAGTTTAGGCTTTGGCTTATCAACATATCTGTTTTTTTTGTGAAATTGTATTATTCATGATTAATTAAAATTTAAGAATAATGTAGGCCTACAGTACCAAGTTTTTCACTGCAACAAAATTCATAAAAAGTTATAAAAACAAAGACTTTTTAAGTCAATTCCTACCTAGGTCAACCAAGAGCAATTTATTTTAGTTACTTTTTACTAAATATTTATAAAATATATATATATATATAACAGCTGTTCTACTACATATTTATTAACATTAAATCAGTTGTTCTATAAAATTATATGTTATCACTTAATTTAAGCCAAATGGGACGAAACAACTATATTGCATAACTTGCCCCTTATGTGAAAGGTTTTTCTTCCCATACAAAACTAAAAGGAATTTTTTAATTTAATTAATGAATTAATATTTGAAAAAAACTCTAATTAATATTAAAAATGATCCACTAAAAGTTTAAAGAAATGTGTTTGAACTTGAGTAGTTCAATAAAAGGTACTTTATTGTAGATTGAAAATTTGGACAAGTTATATATAGGGAGAGAGTGAATAACAACAGGAATTGAAAAAATAATCAAATGAATAAAATGCAAGTAACGGAATTACCATAACCGCACGTAACAGTGTTAAGGAGGTAACATATCTTTAATACCCCGATAGAGGTAGGTTGCATATTGCAAGAAATGTTACTAATCGGGTAAAACAACCACAACCACAAAGATACTACCAACCCGTAATACCAGTTGCATCACGTCCAAATGATGTCTTCTGGAAAGTAGTTGAAGCCGCTTATAGTAATTACACCGAAAAAAAGCGTAAGTGGAAAGTTTGTCTTGAGATATTTTCTCAGAACCTGGCATTAGGAATTTCTGACGGACGACTGGAGTTAATATACCGTATATGCCAAAATAAACAGTGCTTAAATATTTCTAACATTTTATTTGATTTGATTTTATTTGTTTTACAAACACATGCGAGTAAGAAGAAGCTAAATCGGGTATAAACATGTTCTATATGGCCTCCGTTCAATTTGAAGCAACACTCGTACGGTTCTTGCAAGTTTTGCATCATTTTGATGAAGAGGGGTTGTTTCATGCTCGTTATACACACGTTTTTTTCCTTTAGTTGGACGATGGTGGTTGCTGGGTCATCACCGAAAATCTTCTCCTTCATCATTCCCCAGACTTAGGCGTCAGGACGATGGTGGTTGCTGGGTCATCACCGAAAATCTTCTCCTTCATCATTCCCCAGACGTAGGCGTCAGGACGATGGTGGTTGCTGGGTCATCACCGAAAATCTTCTCCTTCATCATTCCCCAGACGTAGGCGTCAGGACGATGGTGGTTGCTGGGTCATCACCGAAAATCTTCTCCTTCATCATTCCCCAGACGTAGGCGTCAGGACGATGGTGGTTGCTGGGTCATCACCGAAAATCTTCTCCTTCATCATTCCCCAGACGTAGGCGTCAGGAGGTGTAAGATCAGGGGAAGCCGTTGGCTAAGGAAAGTCTGTTCTAAGGGAAATGGAGCGGTTGTCAAAAGTTTCTTGGAGGAAATCAATGTTGTCTAGAGCGGTGTGGCTGGTCGCGCCATCTTTCTGGAGCCATTGTGAATGGCAAGCTAGGTTTCGGGCACAGAAAATCTCCTGAAGTCTCCTATAAAACGACCAAGTCACCCTACATAGGTCAATCTACTACTGCTGATTCAGTTTCGGCATTGATTGTTTTTACCCATCGTACCCATTGTAGCAACGCGTAATCGGTGTTAGATAAAGAGTGAATAAATCCAAGTAGCAGTGGTGCAGGCTTTCAGTATCGGTAAGACAATTTCATTCACCCCCATATTCACTTATTTTCTATCCCTGAGTGAGAAGACATCCATGTCCGAACGCATTACCAGAAAAAGTTAAAGGTCTAAAGTAGGCCCTAGACGATCAATATATAGAGTCTACGTCAATATATTGTGTAGTAATTGGCATTGTACAATAATATTAAACTCTCGTACAACAAATTTAAAGATTGCTAAATATATGGTTTCGTCTGTTGGCAATATTGCCCAATACTGGTTCAGTTCCGTATTAACAGTGTTGGAGTAAACACCTTACGTGGCTACAAAGGGAAAAGATGGGTAAAGAAAGTTCAGTTCCTAATGTGCATCGGAGCTAACTGCTCTGTGGGATAACAAAAGTAAGGATTGCAGCAACTTAATTTAAACAAATGAACGGTACGGAAAGTTGCTTCGTCTGTTGGTAATATTGCCCAATACTGGTTCAGTTCCGTATTAACAGTGTTGGAGTAAACACCTTACGTGGCTACAAGGGAAAAGATGGGTAAAGAAAGTTCAGTTCCTAATGTGCATCGGAGCTAACTGCTCTGTGGGATAACAAAAGTAAGGATTGCAGCAACTTAATTTAAACAAATGAACGGTACGGAAAGTTGCTTCGTAAATATAAAGAATACTAACTGGATGCTGATCAGTTGCAGTTAATTCGTTGCGCACTAACTTCAGAAAGGAATTGAACTGATTAGAAAATTCACAACACTTCTTTCTTTCTCTAAGCCATTCCTTCAACCACTTTCGCTTGTGTTTCCTTCTTGCTCTAAGCTGTAACTAATGCTAGTCACAACACTTGCCGTCTTCTTACTCCTCAAGTCGACTGCACACGTATCACACGCGATCTATAGTTTGATTATAAAACAAAATAGGATTCTACGTAGGTAGAATTGGCCACAGGGAGTGGGGGATACCGCCATCTGAGCGAATAGGAAGTTCACATCTTGCTGCCTCAAGTTAAACTTCCGTTCGTGGCTCAGTTTCATCGTAGCTGTGGTGGAGTAATTTACTAGTGGTGTAGCTTGCTTCGTTCTGCCGCTAGCTATGGTGGATTAAGAGTCATAGCGTTCATACTGACAACACCGCATCCCTAACCTGCCACAGACCCGTTCCTATTCTACTTTGGGTTGACCAAGTAAAACCAATGTACGAAATATTGTGCAATATATTGATCCTCTAGGAGTTGCTCGGCACTGGTATTTACATTGAACTCACAAGTCTCCGATACGACATGGTTGGTAGATACCCAGGGCAATAATGGACGGTTGAAGCTAGTTGGTCAGAATACACTTAGAATATCGTATTACCTAATTAAGACAGATTTACCCTGTTTCTCTTAATCCACCTATATATCATAATGGGACAAAAGACATTTAAATTTTATTCTATTTTATCAATTAATGTAGACAGGGTCTTTTTTAGCGTACAAGGGTCACAGCTTATTCCTACTACAAGTACAAAGGAAGGTCCTGTAAACCTGGTCCTAGTTCTTCCTCATATCCTTTTCACGGGACAGTATATTCAAGTAGGATTTGTGTGAGGCATATGGTGACCCCTCGCTATTGTGTACTGTATAAAACATTTGTTTCACCTCACATTACCAAAGTAAGTGTCTCCTGAATCGACCCTGCACATGCTACCCATGGTATTTCTCTATATTTCATCGTAACTTCTCACAACCCTACCTAATTCCTGTTCTCAACTGTCAAACATTCCTCCACCACTTGTTGGAAATACAGTATAAACTCGATAAGTCGGACTCCGTTAATTCGGATCTCCGGATAACCCGGAATGATTTAGAAGTAGGCTACAATAAAAAGTTAATTACATTACATACATAACAAGACTAACAAAACAATAAAAACGTCTTAATACAGATAACCAAAATAATGAACGTAATATTTTGGGCTTCTTATGCTGAAAAAACTACGGGATCGCACAGCACGATAGCAACTCATAAAATTTAAACAGCCAAAACTGACAGATTTTTTGCCCAAGAGATGAATTGCAGTGGAGTTTATCTGTATATGCAATATGCACGTTTATACACTGTACATCATACACTTTGATGCATATAAGAGGATTTCTATGAGTACAATGCCTTCTTTTGATTTCTTTTATTCTCTGGCTAACCCGGATTTTCGATAAACCGAGCCACGGTCCCAGCCAGTCCCAATTATCAAGATTTTACTGTAATGACTATTTGAAAGTTATGCTGATGGCCTTAACTAGTCTAAGCCTTGACGTCAAACTTAACCACATCATATATTTAAGGTTACCCAGCAATTTATTGTCCAGATGCAGGTGTTAACGCGGGAAACAAATTTACGATCCGTCCAGTCGTATATCATAACCTCAGATGGGTTCACGTAGGCTAGCGTAAACCTGTTTCCAGTTGATTTTACAAAACCTTGACATTTAGCTTTTATAATACGCTGCACGCTAGTATGGACTTGAAATCAACTCTTGTGTTATCAGATTGAACCTCCGTCTAACATAACGTGCAATTTATCATTGAAGAAGGCGCGTAGGCACTAAATATAGCAGTGTTACATGACGCATGCGTGTGAGGAACAGCTGTCACAAGAAAAATGAAACCATTATTTGTTCGTAGTGACATGACCGTTAATATTATGCCTAAATAGATTTGCGTTTATAACCTCAATTACAGCGCGCTTCCTTGGACTTTGTATGCATCCCAACGTCATACGTTACCAGTGTAGGCACTTGAAGAAATCACACAGCCTCGGTTATACAGCGAAATACACGTATCATCCTTAGAAAGGGTACAAGAGGGACAAAAAAGATTTAATTACATGACGTGAAAAAGGGGCTAGTGTTGGGATACTCGTAAAAGGTGGGAGGCGTACGTATTCCCCTGCAATGCGGGAAACCGGTATTTATTTGGGCACATCAAACCAACTCTTGAGTTGTAAATGAGCTACCGTTTCTACCACACATTATAGTGAACAACTATAATTTCCCTCTGGCCATTAAAAGGTTCACAAAACAATAAAAAATACATATCAGGATTGCCGATTGGCGTGTACACGATAATCTATCGGTTTCCCTTGACCCGCATTACGTCACAGCTGCTTTGTTTTTAATGCTTATTCAATACAGAAAATATTGATTTTATAAAATGATACAGGTTTATATTATTTTACTCGTTACATTATAATACCGTATGCGCCACTGAAACAGAATCAGCTACAGTTGCCTCCTCTCAGATATAGCAATTCTTGAACGTTTTATAGGTTACTTCAGGAGACTTTGTTGTGCCTGAAACCTCCCTTTTCATTCACAATGGTGCCAGAAGATGGTGCAACCATCCCCACTGCCTTAGACAACATGGATTTCCTTCAAGAAATTCGACAACTACCTCGTCCCCCTTAGAACAAATTTTCCTTACCCAGCCCACTCCAAGATCTTACATCACCTGGCCCCCACGTGATGAGAGAGACGGTTTTTCAACCAACTAAAGGAAAAATAACCGTGTGTATAATGACCATGAAACAACCGCTCTTCACAAGAACGGTGGAGTGTTGCCTCGAATTGAACGGAGGCCATATAGAACATGTTTATACCCAAGTCTAAACGATTTAGCTTCTTTTCACTTGTAAAACTATGTTAATAGATTAAGATCAAATGAAATAAAATCCTTCAATTTTTTATGTACTAATTATTTTAGAGCATATATATATATATATATATATATATATATATATATATATATATATATATATATATATATATATATAGGCCTATATATATATATATATATATATATATATATATATATATATATATATATGATTAATACCTAATATCCGGACTAAATCAGTTCGGCACAAAAAGCAGTTCCGACTTGTCGCCAGAATCTCATCTAGTATTACGAGGTGAACCCAACAATTGAAGCAAGGCGAGATTCTGAAGAAACGTCGGAACTGCGTTTTCATGCAATACGAAATGAACCGATGTAAGCCGGATATTAACAATTCCGTCATATTTTACATATAAAAAATATGTAGGCCTATTCCGTCCGTCATTGAAGGAATACATATAAAACACCCACACACTCACGCATGCACACACACGCCCCCCCCCCACACACACACACGTTTTGTTGAGCGTTTCCAGGCGAAGTACTTAGCTATTCCACCGTCAGAACTATTAAGTGAACTATTACTCGTAATAGGTTTTTCTTGTAGTTTCAAAGCGATCAGCTAAAACAGCTGTAATAAAATATACCTTCTTGTACAAGGTAGAACATAAAACCCCCTGCTACAGGACATCGCTGTACGCGTACACCCACTCTATCAGCGCCATAACCGCGGAGAGTATAAAATTATACTTCCTTGTAAGGACGAGGAAGGGTAGGTGAGAAAGCGATTTTCCCCAACTCCTACCATCAAAGGAACATCATACACTAGACATTTCCCTTCCCATTCCCTCTTCCTACACATATCTACTCTACCATAACCTTACAAGCAAGGGTAAGTAGAAGACAAGTCTGTATGTGTGTATGCCTGTTAAAGGGTAGATGAGAAAGCGATTTTCCCCAACTCCTACCATCAAAGGAACATCATGCACTAGACATTTCCCTTCCCATTCCCTCTTCCTACACATATCTACTCTACCATAACCTTACAAGGAAGGGTAAGTAGAAGACAAGTCTGTATGTGTGTATGCCTGTTAGAGGGTAGGGCTACGTGTATCTACCTTAAGCTTGTATATATTTTAATAGACTATATCTATTCACAATCCATTCCAATTCTTCTTAATAATTCTTCGATAATAAATATTAGTTCATCGCCTTAAAACAACAACAATAAATAAATAAAATAAAATAAAATAGCTAAGATTTCGCAGAAGAAGCGGGCACAAACAGGTTCAAGGGCGTGGCCAGAAACCTGAATAGCGACGATTCTTGGACGTTTCAAAAGAATCAAAGAAATAAGTGAAATAAAACAACTTCCGTCTATTATTATTCAATCCAGTCAGCTTTTGTGTAGGATTATGCACTACAATAACTGCTTCTAATTGTGATTAGCATACCCTAATTAACCACTTTTCCCATTGTTTAGCTTAAGAGTTTCTAATTTCTTAGATAGCAATCTCGTATCTCTAAAACACTGTTAGAGGTTAACGGGCCACATACGTAGTTATCTTTTGGGAATTATTACTGATGACAGAAAATATTTAATCACATCAATTCTTTCTTCAATTTACGACTGACAAGATATTTCATTTTTTCGAACTCTAATTAGTTGTTTGAGTTATAACTAAATGGTTAAACAGATGTCTGTTTGTTTTAACATCGTGGCAACAAAGAAGTTACTGATCAATGATCTTTATTTTACCTTTCCGCTAAATCTGACGATCTAGGCCCTAAGAAGAAGCCTCTTCTATTATATCTGGGACGTTTGAAAACAGGTGAAATAAATTGTAATCACATGATTCTGAGCCATGCGCTTTCAAAGCGGAGTAAAATCAAATCTGATTTAGCCCAGATATGAACTGATAACTAGAAACCTACGTAAATAGTTTTTAAACCGTTTTACAAAGGTAAGGTAAAATGTTAAAAATGTAGTGTTTATATGTACAGACCCTTCACAAGAAAATTAAAGGGTTTCAGGGAAAGTCCATATGGTTAGTAGAAAAATAGATATTACGTTATTTTACGGGACAAAGGGCAAGACTTAAAAATCAAGTGCAGCACCGCATAAAAAGCAAAAGAAGCATAAAGCTATCGAAACCGGCAAAATAGGAAATCAAGGATGAACCATAAACTACAAAAACAATATCTTTAAACAACTCTAACGAATTACCAGTGGTAAGAACACAGGGGACTTGGATAACATTACAATAAAAGACAGAATGTATGGCCATGGATTCATACAAATTGTTTTCGGTTGAGGTGCATAGAACAAAAACGGAACGAAAAAAAATATAGTTAAATGAATGAAAAGGAATGTATCAATTAGTTTGAATGATCCTAAAGTGCTACATTCAGAGAGGATTAAAATTTCAAAAAAAAGAGCAAAGAATAAATGGAAAGACAATCTAATTATACCCCACTGTTTCGCCATGGTTATATAATACTTACATAATACTTCTAAAATTACATTTCCATTATATAAACGTCACACAAAATGGACCCGGCAAATATCTCAATGTTCGTTTCATTTCTACGTCGTTTTGTTAATATATAGTGAGCCCCGCGAAACCTATTTTATAAGCATTGCAATTTAAAACTCCTAACTTTGCCCAACAACTTTATCAATGGGTTCTTTGTGCAAATTCTGTGAAAAACTATTTTTAAACTTGTCAGAGAAAACAAACTATTTGTAGTAGAAAATAGGTTATATCTGGCAAAGATTGGATGGAGCCCGATTATTTAGATTGTACGTATGTTTCATGAAATACATTCCAAACAAGAGAAAAGTTATTTTTAATAGGGCAAAGCACATACATAGTGGTTTTATGAAGATTATAGCAGTATATATTCTTTCTCAGGGAAAACCCAAATATGGTTATCATCGCCTTCACAAAATCCTCTAACAGCAAGAAATTACTAAGTTAATCTAAGACTACAAAATTAAAACTTAAAACTAATTACCCAGTACTACAATCTTGGAACTGAATAGTTAAACTAGACAACATAAAGTAAAACAAAAAAAGTAAAAATTTAAATTACAATATGATTAAAGATAAAAGAAGTAAACTAATTCCAACTTTGACTCTAACTCAAATAAACTAAACATTATTAAACTTTATTAAATAAATGTAGGTGGCGTAGGAAGACGATGACACGGTATCTTCCCTTTCCCCGTTTAAACTCCCCGGGCCTCGACAAACTCATCACGCCCAACCAGAACATGCCTGACTGTGATGGTATACCTCCATACAACTGGCATACTGTTGCATCAACCGATGCGACGACGAGTAACCACCACTTCCTCTCTACGATTCGTATGAACTTAAGACCGCCATTGCCGGACGGTATTCTTAACTCCCCTCAGCTTGTACTCACTTATAGTTTGCCATTCCTCATTCCAGGCAAGGAATATTATAAACATACCCCCCCCCCCATATAGAAATACACGTATTGATGAAGAATTATTACAATATGTCTACGCCTACGTTATACTACAATAGTATAGAGCTATTAAGCATGATTTGAAATAGGTTTGAAAACACCTATTGTGGAGTTGATCGAGTGGCCTCCATTGTCCTCGGTCTCCAACAGTACACGTAATATTAAACGTGTAGATCTATACATTCTAGAGTAAACATTTTTTAACTGAACCTACCTCACCTATATACTTTGTAGCTATATTGGAATATACTCATATTACGTACAGTACTCAATAAACATCCCTTTCATTTACTACAAATATTTTTAGGTACAGCTTTGTGATTGTAAATTGAGGTTATGTTAGGTTTTTTCAACCTATAATTGTTGGTTTAACATTTATAGAATTTTTCTAGGTTAAATAAAGTATGTAAAAATGGGATAAGTCGGATTTGAGCCACTCTTTGTCAAGTATTAGCAGAAAATATTTGCGGTAAAACACTAGTGATATTGCTTGCATGGGCTGTGGAGGGATAGTCGGAGAGGAATCATGACTTCGGGGACTAAGGGAGGTGTCTACTCATTACACCAGGAATAATATACGGCCCAACCTATCGCCTAAGAGGCAATATCTATGCGTTCACAGAAATATTGTAATTTCTTCTTAAGGAACACTATTAATTTGTCTTCTTTTCTTTGCCTTATTGATTACTTTAAATTAAATATTTGCACTGATTTAGAAAAATTAAGAATTTATGAGGTCAGGCAATTTATTTTTACTTTACAATTCAAATCTACGTATGTAAAATTAGGTTAGTTTTTAAAAATTCAAAGAAACTGTATGCAAGCTTGGTGAAAATACATAGAAAGACCTCATTTTGTATCAGGCCTACAATAATGCACAGTGCAATAATAAGCAAATATTGGAAGACTATTTATGTTTCTACACTTACTTGGACATTCTAAACCAAAAGTGATTATGTCACCAACCAATATAACTTTACTTTAATGATACACAAGAATCTTTAGTATATCAACCAATTACATCTCACTTACTGAAATAGCTCATGTTTTTCCATATAAACTATCAAAATTATTCCTTTCTTGTTTGATTATATGTGATACAAATAATTATTGAAAAATTTTGGTTTTATTCCCAATTTATATATATATATATATATATATATATATATATATATATATATATATATATATTCCGCGGGTTCGTAAAGTTTAGCTGTTATCAGAAAGACGTTCTCTGAAAAAGATACTCTGTCTTACTGACTGGCTCAACCTCCGCATTGCAGGCTGTTGTCGCATTCTCGCACCTCTGATCAGGAGATCATTTTACAGTGCATTCCTGAGCACTGAACCTTTGACGGCGGTAACGAGTGTGCTAACAAGCTCGCTGGAGCTAGCTGTGACCTTCCCCAAAAGGATCCCGCCTTAAGCTATCCATATTCGTGGAGCTTTATAAAACGGACCACTAACCACATGGTGAACACAACTTGGGAGGCAGCAACATCTCCAAAAATCTGGGAGCTGATCGTGAGGTCAAACGCCACCCCCCGTATGTCGCGGCTGCTACCTTGGATGGCGACCGGGCATGACTATAGGTTAAACGCCATCCCCCGTATGTCGCCGCTGCTACCTTGGATGGCGACCGGGCATGACTAGAGGTCAAACGCCATCCCCCGTATGTCGCGGCTGCTACCTTGGATGGCGACCGGGCATGACTAGAGGTCAAACGCCATCCCCCGTATGTCGCGGCTGCTACCTTGGATGGCGACCGGGCATGACTATAGGTTAAACGCCTCCCCCCGTATGTCGCGATTGCTATCTTGGATGGCGACCGGGCATGACTTTCTCCAGAGCCATCTACATCGAATAGGCCTAGAGAACACCCCCACCTATCCTCTCTGCATTAAAGATGGACGATCACCTGGCTTAATCGCTCTGGATCAGTTTCATAATGACGACACCTAGCAGGGACCTCTACGGCAGCTGTCACTGATGGGCGTTGCCTGAGTAAGAGTAAGTGAGCACAGGTCTTACATAGCAAATAAGTGAAGCAAGCATTTAAAATGTTCATTTATTTTGTGAAATGTGTGTTGTTACTGTCGATTTCTTTATTATTTATATATCTAACTATATTCCGAATGCAAGGCATCCAAAGTACGAGAGATTTATTTAGGAATATAAAATACGCTATCGTAAAATAACGTATTGTTGAATCTAATTTTAAGGTTATGAAACATTTTCTCAATTAACCACGATCTAACAGAAGGTTGTTGCTATATTGTAAATTAGCTACAATTTGTACTATAAATTAGTGTAATGTTTTATAGAAAAACACTGATTTTATATATTTGTATGCCTGTCAGTAAATTGAGGTTTTTCAAAAACTTTTCAATTTTAAACCTCTATTTCCGATTTGCGACATTTGTAATAACTTCCTTCTTGTTTAGAATGCTATGAAAAGGCGTAAAAAATAGGAACTAATATATATGTTGCCTTTGGCAACTATTACCTAATTTTACTTCCGTGTTGCAGATCCTTTTCTAGAAACCAAGTGACCTTTACTTAGTAAAATTGTTATAAAACATAAAACTACCAGTAAGAATTACAGTTGAACCTGTAGTTATGGGTTTGGAAGTGCTGTACCTGCAGGTCGAGAAATATTGTGGGCCTAACTAAAGCTAACAACAACATGCGAACAGACATATGTTAATTTTACATGTAAAGGTCGATTAGTAAAGAAATGCACAGCTAGTCAAGCAATTCATAGAAACTCTAGACTCTGTCTAGTGAAGGAAGACAGGCTTCAAACAATTTGCTTTTTACACTGTAAATGTAACAGATTCTATTACCCTCCAAGATTTATAGTATACTTGATAATAAAACTAGATACATCTTTGAGGACTGTCATTAATACACAAATTATTTTCTGTTTCACAAATGAAAACAAAACATTTCGTCAAACAATGAGACGAGTTTGATGATAAAAATGTCTAATACTAGCATTCAATTCAGCAATCGCGTAGGAAAATTATTCTCTTACTAGCTCGCTTATCACACTTTATCGCTATTTGCAATGTAGTTATGTAAAAAATAAATCCATCTGTAAGAAAGCGGAATATAATAAAATTCCGCAACCCACTTCAGCAATCGTTCTTGCAGTTACTTTAGGAAACTTATTTTACGGGTAATAAGAGAATTTAGCGGTCACCTACGATACATTGGAAAATTGTTCAAAAGCACCAAATAGGACGATATGCACAATAATTTTTGTGATTGTTCTCGAAAAGTTATTTCTTAAAATTTAAAGTTGGGTAAAAAATTCAATGCGGAGCAATAAGTTCTGCATTGGCCGCGGAGTGACATATTGACGCCATGCATACATTACGTATGTAGATATTTAAGAGACAACGATTTGGCTTAATTTTCATGGTTTTTGCATACGCATTTTTAAATATACTTGTAAAGTCTCCAGTTAGGATAGATTTGGTTTTACATTTATACATTACTATATACCTATATTAAAATATACCTAAAATTGTCCAGTGAGGATAGATTTGGTTATATATTTATACATTACTATATACCTATATTAAAATATACCTAAAATTGTCCAGTGAGGATAGATTTGGTTATATATTTATACATTACTATATACCTATATTAAAATATACCTAAAATTGTCCAGTGAGGATAGATTTGGTTATATATTTATACATTACTATATACCTATATTAAAATATACCTAAAATTGTCCAGTGAGGATATATTTGGTTATATATTTATACATTACTATATACCTATATTAAAATATACCTAAAATTGTCCAGTGAGGATAGATTTGGTTATATATTTATACATTACTATATACCTATATTAAAACATACATAAAATTGTCCAGTGAGGATAGATTTGGTAGTAATTTTATACATTTCCTTTTTTAAATGTATAAAATTAGAATAAAATCTCTCCTGACTGGATACTTCATATGTATATTTCAATATAGATATATAAAATTAATCTTCACTGGGAATAACAAAAATATTAGTTATCAATATAGCTTCAGGACATGTTTTTCATTCATATTGTCAAGTTTAGATGCTAAAACACCAGCTACAGTTGTGACGTCACTGTATCACTCCACGGCCGATGCACAACTTAATTCTTTGCACTGAAATTTTACAAAACTTTAAATTGATAAAAAAATAACCTTTTGAGTAAAATTTAAATAAAATCTTGTGCATATCGTCCTATTTTGTGGTTTTGAACAATTTTCCAATATATCGTACGTGGTCGCTAAATTTCACAATTACCATTTTATCTAAAGTAATGTCTGCTATTTATGGTCTACAACATTTCCTTTCTGATCAGAATGTATTTCTAAGTGTCATGTTTGTGCGAAAATATTTGAGCACGTCTCTGACAAGACGTTATAAATCCAACTATCCTCCGTTTCCTGTCTGGAAAAATATAGGCAACTCTCCTGTAAACATCAATGCTTGCAATTCTAATTAAAAAAATAATATTGTTCTATATTTAGCAATTTCTTTTGTGCCTAAATTAGCCCGGTTTAAAATACTATGAAGACCCCGCCATAATGTATAGGCTGCCAACTTGTGTAAGCAAAATGTGCAGATTTCACCCAAATCCACTCCTTATAAAAATCACAGAAAATGAAAACTGTATTGCAAAGTGTCTTAGTACTTATTTATTAAATATTATTTTAAAGCATTCTGTCAGATTTGAACATTACCTTCGTCCGATTCCTCCATGACGAAATGATATGGCAAAGCGGCCAACCACGACGGTGGCCTGGATGACGGCCTGGAGCCGGGAGGCGTAGTAGTAGGTGACATCGAATGGCGACGTTTCACCGCGCCATCGCTGTCATCATTAGGCGGACAATGCGTATCCAAAGTTCCCGTGGAGCGGCGACCGAATATGACCGGATTGAAGTTGACAAACTCCCAGTCCTTGGCCGAACACTCGTCTTTATTTTTTTTCTTGTCAGAGCCAGCCGTACTGTTGCCCCTTGTCAAAGCGTACTTCCGGCGTTTCATCTTCGTTTTGAAGCTAGACATCCGGAAGCTGTTTTCCGGTGTTGTGAACCACATCTTGGCAACACCTGATCTTTACACTAAACACTTGTTTGTTTCAAAACACCAAAATGATCACTCTGAACACACAAAACGACAAATAGAAAACACTGCAACTATAAATGTGAATGCAAAAACACTTCTGTACAGAAACAATCTTTAAAATTACGTAATAAAATAAATCACAATTCTCTGAGAACACTTTAGAAATGTAAAAGCGTCACTTGAACAGTTATTACTCATGATTCCACAAAGTACCAACATGAACAAACTGAATTTATCCTGCAGTTAGCGCATGCACTGTTTGGACCAGCGGCGATTTAAAACGAGTTATTCTAACATAGCACCAACTGACGACGTGCGTAAACTAAAAGCAAAACCAAGACTAGAACGGTTCGAATTATCCTGGTGGGGGAGTTAGAGAAAGTGGTGGGAGGGGAACAGCTGCTGACAATGAAGTAAGCGGCCTAACATGTTTTCAACATGTCGCATTATCTTTCCTTTAGCCAGCATTGTCTACAATGCAAATTTAGCGTCTTTGTAGAAAGAACTATATTTCCGAAATTAATTTCATGTTCTCGGCGAAATATAATTAAAATTTACGTTTCAGTTAGTATCATGTCTGTTGTATACTTGATAGTTTACTATTTTAAACTCATTTAATACGCTTACAGCCTATAAATTTGTTTCTGGGAAATAGTATGGTTATTGTATGGAGTTTGTCTTTTCACTTGAAATAAAAACAAGTAATATATAAAAAGAATTATTTAGTTAATTATTTAAAAATAAAATAATTATAATTTAAAAATTAAAATAATGATCATGTTTATTTAAAATGCAATTTGAAATTAGATGGCAGTACAGGGCACACAAGCCTGTAGAGCCCTAAAGCGAAGTAGAAAAATGCCTATTATTTTACGTTTTGCCTTAGGGTATGCGCTGTAGTCACAGGGCTGGAAGGTTACTATTTTTGTCAGGTCTTAATTTCGTATCGACTTTGGTCTCTAATCACGTTTTTTATTGTTTATGTCGGAGGTTTTTTATAGCTTTTTATTACATCTAGGTTAAACTACCTCCTTCACCTTTAATAGTAGATTTAATAATAAAATAATCTATCCTGGGAAAACGAATATATTTTAAACAAAATTACCTACAAAAAACATGAAAAAAATCAATAGGTATTCATAAAATAGT
>JBAIZL010000258.1:0-42500 GCA_036971475.1 Prosapia bicincta | reverse complement strand
ATACAGAAAAACAAAAATAATAAATTTGGAGATTTGTACCCTCCCGCAATTTTTTTTAGGACGACACGCACTTTTAAGCGTGTGTTAAAAAATTGAAATACCTCTAATAGTTATTTCTTGGCCTACGGAAATATTGATCAGAATTGCAACACAGGTTAGAAAAGCATCCGACGTTCTTGACGTGTCTGCATTCTATGGAATTATTCCATTTGTAACGGTCAAGCCCTTTTTACCTGCGGTAAGTTTACTTTAATTTGAAAATGTGTTATTATTAATTGTTAATTGCTTATTACCAACATAATTAATTACTTACCAGGGCTCTAGTTCTAACGTCATAGCTCAGGCAGATACTGTCTGTCTATGACGGTCTTCTTATCTTTGAAGGTAGAACTAGGCTACTTGTGAAATAAGAATTTTAAGTTTTAAAATACAAAGTTAAACAATTTATTAATCAATGACAAATTACAAAAGAACAAATGACACCAATGTGTTGAGTAATTAACTTTTAATTACTGCTAACTATTTCATACATATTTTAATTACTTATTAACTTTTCAAATTTATATATATCGAGAAGGTAGTAACTTAAGTTTTCCAATTTAATTTTAGGAATCAATATTCAAAGGACAATTTCTACCGTTCACGTGTTAACCGTTTATCAATTAAAATTCAACTTAGTTAACATTAAAATACATTTTCTTTATTATTATCTAAAACGTACGTGGTTGTGCACATTACTTGTATAACACTATAACACATACCATTAATTATTGCACATCGATTTTGTACACTAATTACTGCACATCGCTTTTGGAATCAGCGTTCTTAAACAAAAATGATATAAACTTTTTTCTTATTTGAAACACATAAATAATCGCTTCTGACTTCTTTTTTTGTTGCGTTTATAAAATTTGGTACCGGCCTTGACATCTTAAATTTTGAATACTGGAAGCTTACTAATTTCTACGTTATGTCCGAAAATACTATCTCGTTCGAAGACTATCGGAGAAGTGGGGTCGTTTCAAGGACGCGCTAACTGAAATTTTCAAACAAACTCCCACCCTTATGTATATATATGAATATTCTCATTGGTGCTTCGGATCAGGCGATATCAGACCATGTTTACGTCACATGGCGTGATGTGCTTATTACCCTAAGTTACTAACTCGTACGATATTTTTCTATTTCGCCCGCTAGGAGCGCTCACCACCTACGCTAGCTTCACAATGTGCACCAATAAAACAAAAATTTTCTTTTACATTGGGACGATATAATTATTAAATAAAAATTTAATATATAAATGAATTTATAAGTAACACCTTATTTTTAAGAATGTTACACATTTCAATCTACTTACAGACAGATCCGACATACTCTTTATCAATAATCCCTTTTCCTGTAGAAGGCGGGACAAAACACAAACAAATATGGTAAAGTAGACCAAGAAGCATCCGGTTGCAATTGTAACGCCTCAAGTTAACGATAACTTATCATCTTAAGTAGATGCAAATATCCCTAATTATCATTTTAGGAGATAAGTATATCTAGAGGACGCATTACATTTTTTTCTGACAAAATCAGACTAGGGATGGTCGATATTGTTGTTCCGGTGACTTTGTCACTTTATTTGTTTGTCGCTGGCGGTACCAGTAACAAAATATGGAAAATGCCAGTTCCAGTGACAATGGATCGATCGGAGGCAAATACTTGGTCGTCATTGGCTAGAAAGTTACTGATATTTTACCGTGGCTGTCATTGGTTTATTTGTCGCTGTCACTGGATCTACTCTAACCGTTCGGCACACGGCGCCGATCATCGTTGTAGTGTCCTTGACTGAAGGGGGAGGGGGTTTAATCTGTTGTGATTGGGCAAAATGTCGCCGTCACTGCATCTATAGTTACTAATATTTTACTGACGCTGACATTGGTTGTTTTGTCGTTGTTACTGGTAATAATCATTTACGTCACGTGTGAGCGGGCGATTTGTGTCAGATTTCAGGACAGTGACAGTGTTGTGTGCCGTAGACGCTATAGTTTGTTTTTAGTTCCGTATGAGTTTATTTTTAAATAAAATGAGCTTTCCGGAAAAGGATAACAGCGAAGTGTGAACTCCTACAACTATACTAATTTATGCAAACTAGTGAAACCACATTTTTATGGACTGGCCACACCGTACCTTGCGAAAGACTATTCTCTAAGGAAGGTTACATTATAAGTGACCGAAGATCTCGGTTGTCTTGATAAGGTCTGAAAAATCCTTTTTGTTAATACAAACATCCAATACTGTAAATAAACTGTACGTGCAAATTAAACTGTTATTTTGTAGTTTTATATAAGATTATATAATTTATTACCATAGTGTATATGTTACAATGATTTCCTAATAATAATGTCACCGGCACTGTTTTTCGTTTCCAGCGTGGTATGCCTTATGCCTGCCTGTTATTGGCTCAGTATCCCTTGTCACCGGTACTAAAGTCCGGTAAATGTCACTGATTCAAGCCTGGAGCTGTCACTAAAATCACTGATCCGTTAAAAGTCTCTGTGGTTGAGATAGTTTTCCCCGATTTTTAACATTTCTTTCATTATGTTTTCTTGTTTTTTTAAAGTTACTCTCTAGACATAAATATACCTATAGGTTTCCTATATATTAATGGCCTCCGTATAATATGCTAGTACCGAGGATTTTATAACAAATGTCAAATGACACAAATGTAAAAAAAAAAACTGTAATTGATTTTAAAAGATTGGTCTGCAAACGTGCACATGACGCACACAAACACAAACGCCCACACAGCTTTTCATGTTAACTTGAAAATCAGGATAGACTACTAATATAATAATCGAATGATTTCTCACAATTCGATCTGCATAATGTATCAAAAACAATAATCGACTAATAATAATTGAACAAAACAGCTAGAACAAATATTCTGAGTTATCGGAACAATTAATAAACTCAAATATTCACCATTAATAAAGTAACAATCTGTACATAAATATTACAAATATAAAATAATAAATGAGACAGAAATACTTACAAAAAGTACTTACAAGAGAAGTGTGTAGTTTCAAGGATAAAATAGTTATTAATCATTACGTCCAGGATTAACAAATTACAACCTATAACTTATATTGCAAATTGTATTTGTAGATGATTGGTTTTCGTGGAAACGCGAGTAAGAAATAAAAGAATGCATTTTTTTTGCGTTTGATTCATGACTTGGATAGACATAAATATCCTACGATACGAGTATATCGGAGGAACACCATGGTGTAGAGGAGGCGATATGCAATATTTACGGTGTACTAAGAACGAGCAGGACTTGAGCCTTTCACCTTATCGCCGCGCCCTGCTTGCAGTCTGCCCGCGTGTCTACTGCACACTTTATTTACAATATACAGCACAGTGCCATTAGTGACACTAGACATAACAATCGCTGTTCCCCACTTATTTACCAAACACACGTACAGCTAGTCTTGCTTTCTCAAGCTTAGCCCTAATGCCTTAAAAATACGTAATATGAACAAAACCTTTTTTTAAGTAAATTCCTACTTAGGTCGTCAAAGAAAAAAAATATTTCAGTTAGGTCTACTTACTATTAAATTAATATAAATGAAGTATCATAAACTAAGAGTTAAAACAGCTGTTCTACCACATAACCTATAACATAAAATCAACTGTTTTATGAAATCATATGTTATCACTTATTTTATACCCAATAAATATAAAAGACTATGAGGTAACTACATTGCATCCTTAACCCTTTTGTGAAAAGTTTTTCTCACATAAAAACCTAAAATATATTGATTAAATTTAACTAATTGATATTTGAAAATCTTTGTCTTTTTCCAGCAAAATATACAGTGAAGAGAAAACGTGTCAGCTTTTTATATTAACATTAACAACAATAGATAAATAAATAAATGTTGGTTGGTATTATTTATAATTAGAGAATATCTTACTCTTGACATTTGCCATATGGCAACGGTAAACGAGTGGAATGTTTACGGAAATATGAAATTAACTAGCTATTCAGATACTTTCTAGCTTTTCCTCGGAATCCATGATTGCTTATTGCTACAAGACGTGAAACATATTTACTTAGTAAATAATACGGTAGTTGTAGGAATACTTAAACCTATCGAAATTATCAATCTAACGCCTAATATTAAACTGAAGTCACTTGATTTGTAAAGTATCTTTTTTATAAAGAAAGTAAAATGTTATATAGAAATAAAATGTTATATAGAAAGTAAAATGTTATATAGAAATAAAATGTTATAAAGAAAATAAAATGTTATATAGAAATAAAATGTTATATAGAAATAAAATGTTATATAGAAATAAAATGTTATAAAGAAAATAAAATGTTATATAGAAATAAAATGCTATATAGAAATAAAATGCTATATAGAAATAAAATGTTATATAGAAATAAAATGTTATAAAGAAAATAAAATGTTATAAAGAAATAAAATGTTATATAGAAATAAAATGTTATATAGAAATAAAATGTTATATAGAAATAAAATGTTATATAGAAATAAAATGTTATAAAGAAAATAAAATGTTATATAGAAATAAAATGTTATATAGAAATAAAATGTTATATAGAAATAAAATGTTATATAGAAATAAAATGTTATAAAGAAAATAAAATGCTATATAGAAATAAAATGTTATATAGAAATAAAATGTTATAAAGAAAATAAAATGTTATAAAGAAATAAAATGTTATATAGAAATAAAATGTTATATAGAAATAAAATGTTATATAGAAATAAAATGCTATATAGAAATAAAATGTTATATAGAAATAAAATGTTATAAAGAAAATAAAATGTTATAAAGAAATAAAATGTTATATAGAAATAAAATGTTATATAGAAATAAAATGTTATATAGAAATAAAATGCTATATAGAAATAAAATGTTATATAGAAATAAAATGTTATAAAGAAAATAAAATGTTATAAAGAAATAAAATGTTATATAGAAATAAAATGTTATATAGAAATAAAATGTTATATAGAAATAAAATGTTATATAGAAATAAAATGTTATATAGAAATAAAATGTTATATAGAAATAAAATGTTATAAAGAAAATAAAATGTTATAAAGAAATAAAATGTTATATAGAAATAAAATGTTATATAGAAATAAAATGTTATATAGAAATAAAATGTTATAAAGAAAATAAAATGCTATATAGAAATAAAATGTTATATAGAAATAAAATGTTATAAAGAAAATAAAATGTTATAAAGAAATAAAATGTTATATAGAAATAAAATGTTATATAGAAATAAAATGCTATATAGAAATAAAATGTTATATAGAAATAAAATGTTATAAAGAAAATAAAATGTTATAAAGAAATAAAATGTTATATAGAAATAAAATGTTATATAGAAATAAAATGTTATATAGAAATAAAATGTTATATAGAAATAAAATGTTATAAAGAAAATAAAATGTTATATAGAAATAAAATGTTATATAGAAATAAAATGTTATATAGAAATAAAATGTTATATAGAAATAAAATGTTATATAGAAATAAAATGTTATAAAGAAAATAAAATGCTATATAGAAATAAAATGTTATATAGAAATAAAATGTTATAAAGAAAATAAAATGTTATAAAGAAATAAAATGTTATATAGAAATAAAATGTTATATAGAAATAAAATGTTATATAGAAATAAAATGCTATATAGAAATAAAATGTTATATAGAAATAAAATGTTATAAAGAAAATAAAATGTTATAAAGAAATAAAATGTTATATAGAAATAAAATGTTATATAGAAATAAAATGTTATATAGAAATAAAATGTTATATAGAAATAAAATGTTATAAAGAAAATAAAATGTTATATAGAAATAAAATGTTATATAGAAATAAAATGTTATATAGAAATAAAATGTTATATAGAAATAAAATGTTATATAGAAATAAAATGTTATAAAGAAAATAAAATGCTATATAGAAATAAAATGTTATATAGAAATAAAATGTTATAAAGAAAATAAAATGTTATAAAGAAATAAAATGTTATATAGAAATAAAATGTTATATAGAAATAAAATGTTATATAGAAATAAAATGTTATATAGAAATAAAATGTTATAAAGAAAATAAAATGCTATATAGAAATAAAATGTTATATAGAAATAAAATGTTATAAAGAAAATAAAATGTTATAAAGAAATAAAATGTTATATAGAAATAAAATGTTATATAGAAATAAAATGTTATATAGAAATAAAATGTTATATAGAAATAAAATGTTATATAGAAATAAAATGTTATATAGAAATAAAATGTTATATAGAAATAAAATGTTATATAGAAATAAAATGTTATATAGAAATAAAATGTTATATAGAAATAAAATGTTATATAGAAATAAAATGTTATATAGAAATAAAATGTTATATAGAAATAAAATGTCATATAGAAATAAAATGTTATATAGAAATAAAATGTTATATAGAAATAAAATGTTATATAGAAATAAAATGTTATATAGAAATAAAATGTTATAAAGAAAATAAAATGTTATAAAGAAATAAAATGTTATATAGAAATAAAATGTTATAAAGAAAATAAAATGTTATAAAGAAATAAAATGTTATATAGAAATAAAATGTTATAAAGAAAATAAAATGTTATAAAGAAATAAAATGTTATATAGAAATAAAATGTTATAAAGAAATAAAATGTTATATAGAAATAAAATGTTATATAGAAATAAAATGTTATATAGAAATAAAATGTTATATAGAAATAAAATGTTATAAAGAAAATAAAATGTTATATAGAAATAAAATGTTATATAGAAATAAAATGTTATAAAGAAAATAAAATGTTATAAAGAAATAAAATGTTATATAGAAATAAAATGTTATAAAGAAAATAAAATGCTATATAGAAATAAAATGTTATATAGAAATAAAATGTTATAAAGAAAATAAAATGTTATATAGAAATAAAATGTTATATAGAAATAAAATGTTATATAGAAATAAAATGTTATAAAGAAAATAAAATGCTATATAGAAATAAAATGTTATATAGAAATAAAATGTTATATAGAAATAAAATGTTATAAAGAAAATAAAATGCTATATAGAAATAAAATGTTATATAGAAATAAAATGTTATAAAGAAAATAAAATGTTATAAAGAAATAAAATGTTATATAGAAATAAAATGTTATATAGAAATAAAATGTTATATAGAAATAAAATGTTATATAGAAATAAAATGTTATATAGAAATAAAATGTTATATAGAAATAAAATGTTATATAGAAATAAAATGTTATAAAGAAAATAAAATGTTATATAGAAATAAAATGTTATATAGAAATAAAATGTTATATAGAAATAAAATGTTATAAAGAAAATAAAATGTTATTGAAGTTTTAATACAATTATTATTTGGAATACAATGACTGAAAATTTATAATTAAAATTAATACCTGATAGTTCATTGAAAATCCGGTATAACTGAAAATTAAAAAATGTTAGAGGTCGATGATTCTAAAAAAAAACTAGAGTTTAACCTTAGTATAAGTGGGGTAGCCCAAGAGTTCTTGTCATTAACAAATATTTATTCATATAAGTTAGTTGTAGTACAATCTGGTAATTTTATTTTTGTTACCGTATTATCATTATTATTTATTTATTTATTATTTTTATGTTCTAATTGTTATTTTGTTTTTTATTGTTGTGTTATTATTCAATGTTATATTGTTATTTTTTTATTAATTTGAATATTGGTATGCTTTTGTTTCTGATTATTTTTGTATGTTATTTCTTGTAATATAAAGTATCTCTTGTTATTTACTTTAGTATATTTATTTATTTTAATTTTAGTTTTCTACTCTATCTATGTTTGGCGATAATAACCTAAATAGGTTTTCGCCAGGAAAAATACAATTTAGACGGTTTGGCAACTGACAAATCTAATTGTAGCATTACAAAATTACATTAATCACTTACTAGTTTTAAACATATTTACACTCGCAAAGATTATAGTTGAATAAAAGCGGACACTTGAGAGTGACTAGGTACAACTATTTATTTACAGAAGCAACGTTTCAATAACGGGTGCGTTATCGTCTCCAGGTCTACAATACATCATTCTAGTGGTATAAGTATTGTTTTATAATTGCAGTAGTTTCACTGTGCTGTGGCTATTTGGGAACTGTGTTATTACTGATGTTAATTTTAGTTGTGCTCTGAAGACGGTAACGTACGCGTTGTTGGAAAGTTGTTGGTTATGCCAAGTCAGGAAATAGCTGTACCCGACTAGCAAATCAACCGCTTCTACACTTACTATTTTATTAAATTTTGGCCCCAAAGTAATCAATAACCTCCACTAAGAGTGTCTTCACAGGCATAATTTCGCATATTTTCTCACGACATTCTTGATCCAACGATACGAAATAGCCTTCTGCTCAGGCACAGCGCCAGGAGGCCCCAAATAAAAGCAATTTCACGTCCCGCTGCCTTCATAAATACAATCGGTCGTAAATACGTTTATGGCCGTAAAAGTATGAACAAGAAACTGTTTTACTGCTTGTATTAGCATACTATCCGCACGCCCGTATACAGAGTTCGCGGAATAGCAGAGGTTTAAGACGAAGTCAAGCAGCTGTCGGGACTTCTGGTGACAAGTAACAATAGAGAGTGATTTATTTATTTAACAGATTCAAATTGCAATGCCAGTTTAAAATAATTAAGATCTTTGCAAAATAATGTTTAAAAACAAGAAGAAATAAGAATAATCTCAAAATTCTCTTTAAGTACACTAATAATAAAGACCTATACTAGCTTTTCTTTTTTTGGAAGGCTCATTCTATTTCAAAATAAACCCCTACGAAATTAGTAACAATCTAACGAATGCGGAATTTCGTCTACTCTATACAACACTGTCACTGTCGTGAAACCTGGCAAAAATCTTTCACTCACACACGGCGTGAATTAGTAAAACCAGTGACAGCGACATATCAACCAATAACAGCCGTGGTAAAATATCAGTAACTTTTCCATCAGCGACACAACAGACACAACCCCCGGTTCCCTTCAGTCAACGACAGTGCACGATTATCGGCGCCTTGAACCGATCGGTGCCAGTGACAGCGACAAATCAACCAATAACAGCCGTGGTAAAATATCAGTAACTTTTCCATCAGCGACACAACAGACACAACCCCCGGTTCCCTTCAGTCAACGACAGTGCACGATTATCGGCGCCTTGAACCGAGCGGTGCCAGTGAATCGAGCGATAACTGAAACCACCAGCGACAATTATCAGTGACAGAAAATATCGACTATCCGTAACCTACACAAAGATTTGTTTCTGGTAGTGGGTGGATCTGCTTCACCCCATTTCAGAAGAGATCTCCATCAGCTATGCAATTCTGCTTACGCGATACTATGATTTTTTACTATTTCCAACACCACACCATCACTATCCCACTTGTTTTATCCTACCTAATTCAATGGTCCTTTCTTATCCTTCTTTCTACAAAGTGGGATAACCTTTATGACCGAAACAGGGGGAGAGCAAATCCACTGTCATCGACCTCGCACACGTGATAATGTTATCCGTCTCCTATGTCATAAGGTGCATGGGCACTAATAGCAATTCTGGGCGAATACCATAAATAGATTGTGCAGTCAACAAAGTACTAGCCTTACACCTCAAATACTCTAACAATGCCAGTTATAAATTAAAATTAAAAAGGCATTTAAACGTTGACAGCATTGGCGGACTGAAGACTACGTTACCAATTGGTCAGTATGGCGCTAAATATGCACAACAGTGAAGGCGCAGCGATATTTGCACTGACTAACCCGGGGTGTCGTGAAAGCAAATATTCCGTTACAGAACAAAAGTAATGACGAGTCTGCAGCACCTCTTACACGTTAGGTATCAAGTACCTTTCTAATTTTAATTATGATATAAAAAGTAAAACTAAATTGTACAAATTCAATATAACGTGAAGAACCGTACAGTGTATTTTGATTTTGATGTGTGTCTGTGTGTGTGTGTGTATGTGTATGTATGTGTGTGTGTGTGTGTGTGTGTGTGTGTGTGTGTGTGTGTGTGTGTGTGTGTGTGTGTGTGTGTGTGTGTGTGTGTGTGTGTGAGTGTGTGTGTGTGTGTGTGTGTGTGTGTGTGTGTGTGTGTGTGTGTGTGTTTGTGTGTGTGTGTGTGTGTGTGAGTGTGTGTGTGTGTGTGTGTGTGTGTGTGTGTGTGTGTGTGTGTGTGTGTGTGTGTGTGTGTGTGTGTGTGTGTGTGTGTGTGTGTGTGTGTGTGTGAGTGTGTGTGTGTGTGTGTGTGTGTGTGTGTGTGTGTGTGTGTGTGTGTGTGTGTGTGTGTGTGTGTGTTAGCAAGTAACCGAGGTATAAATTCCCTGGAAAGGTTCCTTAAGGATCTTCCAAGGACTATTACCCGGTGTCACCACGAGTTATTAAATCCCTAATTACGTTTGCTTTCACCAAGGTTAATATAATTTAACCTCTAATAACGGTCTTGTGTTCGCCGTCATATATTGGCGCAAATTTAATGGCAAAAACAAGGGTTACTTTCTATGTCTAGGCGGCTTTGCAAAGCACAGAAGGAATTTTGTAAATGGCTAATAGTCATATCTTGGGGTCAATTAAGGGAAGCAACGAAATGGGTTACTCCTTGGCAGTAGGTAATCTGTGGCTATAAGACCACAAAAACCATTTTATTGCCCAAGGGAAATATGTCTGCGTAAATTTGCTCTCATTCAAGTACAAAATTGTGGTTAGTCCAATGAGTCACGAAATCAACATCGTACCTCCAAAAGCGTGATTAAGTGGGCTGGAACTTGAATGTCGTTCGATAGTAACTTATAACTGTTGAAATTAGCAAAAATGTAGCCTTAAAAGTCTATAAAAATCTGCCTTGATCCTATACATACCCACAATCCCTTTCATATCCGTCGCAGAAGTTGCGAGAAACAAAAGAGAAAAATCCCCTTACAAATACAATAAATCAATATGGTTATGACAAATTCGCTATAAAGCTTTCTAAATGCTCTGCTCTATTATTTAAACACATCAATGACTCATAGGCTTAAATTAATAAACACAACTTGGCAAGGGGCGTGACGTCACACAGCACTGCTGCGATCTCTGGTGTTCTATTTTTGAACTTGTATTTGCCCTTCAATTTGTTTTTATTGTTCCAGTTAAATTATGTAGAAAAGGGTATGAGAAAGTTGTAAGAAATCTGTTGGAGCAAGAATAGAGCGGCTGCACGCTGTTTCAGCTTGTACAGTTCTGGCTTTATACAGACTTCAGTGAGCTGATCAGACTATAGTACCGTACGCCATAATGTACATAGACTAAAAAATTAAAACTATCATTTTGTATGATATGAATGATATTTTATATCAAAATAAAATAATCTTTCAGTGGATTTAATTAATTAGCTTATCAAGAAAAGTAACAAATTACTAAGGCAATAGAACATTATCATTTTTTATGTATCAACTTGGTAAAAAGCCACTATTTACTGATTTATTACAGACACCAACAGAAACACTCGTGAGCAACAGTCTTGTCAGTGACTCACAGCATTGAATAATGCGATGATCTAGTGCGAAACGTGTCTGTTGAGTAAATCAGTAAGTAGTGAGTTTTTAGTATTCGGTCTAAGTTTTACCATTTCAACTTTTAAGGAAAACATTTACAAAAAGGCCTGACACTGAACCACCAGAAAACAAAACGTAACAACCGCTAACAAAAACTGCCATTTCAAATATTAAAAGAAACCGATAACAAAGTCGTTGGTAATTAGTTAATTAATTA
Organism: Prosapia bicincta; assembly: GCA_036971475.1. NCBI lineage: Eukaryota > Metazoa > Arthropoda > Insecta > Hemiptera > Cercopidae > Prosapia > Prosapia bicincta. The sequence goes on along the minus strand of JBAIZL010000258.1, from coordinate 30,632 downwards.
ATGTATCATATTTTAACATTTTTAGTACCATTTTTTATTAATTTTATTATTCAAACACTTAGTGCAAAAGTTTTCCCACTTACTGAAGTTGAATCAGTGTTTCATAAAAAATAATATAAGGTTTATTTAAGTTTATGCGTGGTTTTCAAGTATACTATAAAAAAATATAATACAAAGATACATACAAAACACACATGAACATATTCTTATTCAAGATTTTCTTACAGTTGAATAGAAGAGAAATAACTGGGTAAAGTTGGACAGCTAGAGACATCTAGTGGCTAAACATTGAATTACTTCGCCTCGTACTATAACGTTTTCGCACAGAACAATTGTGCATAGGTGAATCATTCTCAATCTTTATCTAACATTAGTAATTTTGAAAATATTTATTCCTTGATAACAATACAAGCGCTGATGCGCACGCATTTTTATTCCAGCGGTAATAGTATTTAAACTGGAAAATTTACAAAAATAACTGCAAAATGTTGGGTGTCTAACTTTTCTAAGTTATTACTATGAAATGTAAATATCATTACAGTAAATATCATGTCGTTACTATAAATTATTTTAAAACTTTAAAGTTAAACTAGTAATTAGGATCTCTTTAGGGAGTAAAACTAAATAAGTCTCCCGAGGAAAACAGGCTTAACAATGAATCATGGAAATTGGATTTAACTTGTAGTGATGTGGTACCAGCGCGGCCAAGTAAAAGCAGAGAAAGAAAATGCTTGGAAAGCAGCCGCATCTTTTCCTTAAAGCAATAAACAACGGCAATGAATCACATGATATCATGAACAGTGGAACCTTTTGCGACAAAGTATCCTATTAGGCTTGCACCATTTTAATCCCCAAATGGTGAATGTAAGATAATCGGTTGGAGGAAAGATTTATGCAAACACATCAGAACATACAAAAAGCAATAAAAATTAGTTTTTTTCTTGACACGCATTTTTATTACAATTTTTACTCCAACTCTAAATATCTCCAGTAATTTTACAACATTCAATTTGAAAACTTCTAATTTATTCACATTTTGTAAAAATAGATCTCATATTATTGATAAAAAAAGGTGTGTTTTAACGTTTCTTCGCCCGATACATGAAATGTTTTCAAATTTAAAAATTTCGCTCTGAATGTTGAAGTTTTTATTATAATTATCTTTATTTTTGTTAGGCATATTGGTAACATTCAAGTACATTCTTCTGGATTTCCTAACATAAAAACATTATTCTGTGTTGACGTGTTTCGGATTATCTTAATTTTCAAAACTTTAAATTTTATTGAAAATGATAATTTCATCAATTTAATATTAGGAATACATGAATAAATTTTCTAGAAAAATATCATATGACCATAGATAGTTTGATAGGTAGTTCCTATTCCAACACCATATACAATTTGACAGATACGTTAGTTCCTGTTCTATGACCATAGATAGTTTGATAGGTAGTTCTAATTCCAACACCATATACAATTTGACAGATACGTTAGTTCCTGTTCTATGACCATAGATAGTTTGATAGGTAGTTCTAATTCCAACACCATATACAATTTGACAGATACGTTAGTTCCTGTTCTATGACCATAGATAGTTTGATAGGTAGTTCCTATTCCAACACCTTATACAATTTGACAGATACGTTAGTTCCTGTTCTATGACCATAGATAGTTTGATAGGTAGTTCCTATTCCAACACCTTATACAATTTGACAGATACGTTAGTTCCTGTTCTATGACCATAGATAGTTTGATAGGTAGTTCCTATTCCAACACCTTATACAATTTGACAGATACATTAGTTCCTGTTCTATGACCATAGATAGTTTGATAGGTAGTTTCTATTCCAACACCATATACAATTTGACAGATACATTAGTTTCTGTTCTATGACCACAGATAGTTTGATAGGTAGTTCCTATTCCAACACCTTATACAATTTGACAGATACGTTAGTTCCTGTTCTATGACCATAGATAGTTTGATAGGTAGTTCCTATTCCAACACCTTATACAATTTGACAGATACATTAGTTTCTGTTCTATGACCACAGATAGTTTGATAGGTAGTTCCTATTCCAACACCATATACAATTTGACAGATACATTAGTTTCTGTTCTATGACCACAGATAGTTTGATAGGTAGTTCCTATTCCAACACCATATACAATTTGACAGATACATTAGTTTCTGTTCTATGACCACAGATAGTTTGATAGGTAGTTCCTATTCCAACACCATATACAATTTGACAGATACATTAGTTTCTGTTCTATGACCACAGATAGTTTGATAGGTAGTTCCTATTCCAACACCATATACAATTTGACAGATACATTAGTTTCTGTTCTATGACCACAGATAGTTTGATAGGTAGTTCCTATTCCAACACCTTATACAATTTGACAGATACATTAGTTTCTGTTCTATGACCACAGATAGTTTGATAGGTAGTTCCTATTCCAACACCATATACAATTTGACAGATACATTAGTTTCTGTTCTATGACCACAGATAGTTTGATAGGTAGTTCCTATTCCAACACCATATACAATTTGACAGATACATTAGTTTCTGTTCTATGACCACAGATAGTTTGATAGGTAGTTCCTATTCCAACACCATATACAATTTGACAGATACATTAGTTTCTGTTCTATAACCACAGATAGTTTGATAGGTAGTTCCTATTCCAACACCATATACAATTTGACAGATACGTTAGTTCCTGTTCTATGACCATAGATAGTTTGATAGGTAGTTCCTATTCCAACACCTTATACAATTTGACAGATACGTTAGTTCCTGTTCTATGACCATAGATAGTTTGATAGGTAGTTCTAATTCCAACACCATATACAATTTGACAGATACGTTAGTTCCTGTTCTATGACCATAGATAGTTTGATAGGTAGTTCCTATTCCAACACCTTATACAATTTGACAGATACGTTAGTTCCTGTTCTATGACCATAGATAGTTTGATAGGTAGTTCTAATTCCAACACCATATACAATTTGACAGATACGTTAGTTCCTGTTCTATGACCATAGATAGTTTGATAGGTAGTTCCTATTCCAACACCATATACAATTTGACAGATACGTTAGTTCCTGTTCTATGACCATAGATAGTTTGATAGGTAGTTCCTATTCCAACACCATATACAATTTGACAGATACGTTAGTTCCTGTTCTATGACCATAGATAGTTTGATAGGTAGTTCCTATTCCAACACCATATACAATTTGACAGATACGTTAGTTCCTGTTCTATGACCACAGATAGTTTGATAGGTAGTTCCTATTCCAACACCATATACAATTTGACAGATACGTTAGATCCTGTTCTATGACCACAGATAGTTTGATAGGTAGTTCCTATTCCAACACCTTATACAATTTGACAGATACGTTAGTTCCTGTTCTATGACCATAGATAGTTTGATAGGTAGTTCTAATTCCAACACCATATACAATTTGACAGATACGTTAGTTCCTGTTCTATGACCATAGATAGTTTGATAGGTAGTTCCTATTCCAACACCATATACAATTTGACAGATACGTTAGTTCCTGTTCTATGACCATAGATAGTTTGATAGGTAGTTCTAATTCCAACACCATATACAATTTGACAGATACGTTAGTTCCTGTTCTATGACCATAGATAGTTTGATAGGTAGTTCCTATTCCAACACCTTATACAATTTGACAGATACGTTAGTTCCTGTTCTATGACCATAGATAGTTTGATAGGTAGTTCTAATTCCAACACCATATACAATTTGACAGATACGTTAGTTCCTGTTCTATGACCATAGATAGTTTGATAGGTAGTTCCTATTCCAACACCATATACAATTTGACAGATACGTTAGTTCCTGTTCTATGACCATAGATAGTTTGATAGGTAGTTCATATTCCAACACCATATACAATTTGACAGATACGTTAGTTCCTGTTCTATGACCACAGATAGTTTGATAGGTAGTTCCTATTCCAACACCATATACAATTTGACAGATACGTTAGATCCTGTTCTATGACCATAGATAGTTTGATAGGTAGTTCTAATTCCAACACCATATACAATTTGACAGATACGTTAGTTCCTGTTCTATGACCATAGATAGTTTGATAGGTAGTTCTAATTCCAACACCATATACAATTTGACAGATACGTTAGTTCCTGTTCTATGACCATAGATAGTTTGATAGGTAGTTCCTATTCCAACACCATATACAATTTGACAGATACGTTAGTTCCTGTTCTATGACCATAGATAGTTTGATAGGTAGTTCTAATTCCAACACCATATACAATTTGACAGATACGTTAGTTCCTGTTCTATGACCATAGATAGTTTGATAGGTAGTTCTAATTCCAACACCATATACAATTTGACAGATACGTTAGTTCCTGTTCTATGACCATAGATAGTTTGATAGGTAGTTCCTATTCCAACACCATATACAATTTGACAGATACGTTAGATCCTGTTCTATGACCATAGATAGTTTGATAGGTAGTTCCTATTCCAACACCTTATACAATTTGACAGCTACGTTAGTTCCTGTTCTATGACCACAGATAGTTTGATAGGTAGTTCCTGTTCTATGACCACAGATAGTTTGATAGGTAGTTCCTGTTCTATGACCACAGATAGTTTGATAGGTAGTTCCTAATCCAACACCATATACAATTTGACAGATACATTAGTTTCTGTTCTATGACCACAGATAGTTTGATAGGTAGTTCCTATTCCAACACCATATATAATTTGACAGATACATTAGTTCCTGTTCTATGACCACAGATAGTTTGATAGGTAGTTCCTATTCCAACACCATATATAATTTGACAGATACATTAGTTCCTGTTCTATGACCACAGATAGTTTGATAGGTAGTTTCTACTCCAACACCATATATAATTTGACAGATACATTAGTTCCTGTTCTATGACCACAGATAGTTTGATATGTAGTTCCTATTCCAACACCATATATAATTTGACAGATACATTAGTTCCTGTTCTATGACCACAGATAGTTTGATAGGTAGTTCCTAATCCAACACCATATACAATTTGACAGATACGTTAGTTCCTGTTCTATGACCATAGATAGTTTGATAGGTAGTTCCTATTCCAACACCATATACAATTTGACAGATACGTTAGTTCCTGTTCTATGACCATAGATAGTTTGATAGGTAGTTCCTATTCCAACACCATATACAATTTGACAGATACGTTAGTTCCTGTTCTATGACCATAGATAGTTTGATAGGTAGTTCCTATTCCAACACCATATACAATTTGACAGCTACGTTAGTTCCTGTTCTATGACCACAGATAGTTTGATAGGTAGTTCCTGTTCTATGACCACAGATAGTTTGATAGGTAGTTCCTATTCCAACACCATATATAATTTGACAGATACATTAGTTCCTGTTCTATGACCACAGATAGTTTGATAGGTAGTTTCTATTCCAACACCATATATAATTTGACAGATACATTAGTTCCTGTTCTATGACCACAGATAGTTTGATATGTAGTTCCTATTCCAACACCATATATAATTTGACAGATACATTAGTTCCTGTTCTATGACCACAGATAGTTTGATAGGTAGTTCCTAATCCAACACCATATACAATTTGACAGATACGTTAGTTCCTGTTCTATGACCACAGATAGTTTGATAGGTAGTTCCTGTTCTATGGCCATAGATAGTTTGGTGTAGGAGCAAGGACGAAACGAGAATGCTGAAATCATCAGGAAGTAGTTGCTTTTTGCCAAGTGGATAAATAATCTCAACATGTACAAACTAAACTGAAATTTTAAGGATTTTGTAGGGTATTTATTTTATAAGGATAGCTAAAGAAAGAACATCGAAATAAACACAAGAATCTAAGTTAACTCGCAAATTGTTTTTTTTTAAACTGTAAGATCTTCAAACTTAAAAATAATTTATAAATATTAGTGTTTTTTCCATTATTAAAAACAATTTGATAAAGATGGAAACACACTGTAAGCACTTGTGCACAAACAGTAGATGCTGGAGAAGTTTATTATAACAACACTAGCGCAATCTCGACTCGCGCCGACAAACTAAAAGTTTAACTTGATCATTAATAGTTGAGAACTCAGTTAGCAATCTTGAGAGAACTTGCAATTATGCAGGGGATTCATTATAGTGTAAGCTTACGCATGAGGTTTTATTGGATACATTTAAATCTGTGAGCAGAATGTCAACGTAGCATCTCAGTCGGATTGCGTTGAACGAAATGCAAAAAACATAATCCTATTAAACTAAATAAATTTTAAACTCCAAAACAACATTTCTCAGTAATCAATTAATGCTTTTATATCGAAAATTCAATTTTCTTGTTCCAACTTACCTTTAATAAACACCATAATTTATTATATTTGTTCAAGTTGAGATTTATCTAAAAATAGCTCAACAGGTTTGCGAAAACAAAATTGTTTTGTGCGTTTAAAACAACAAATAATTTTAAAAAGGCCAACCAAATTAAGTGTGAACCAAACGAAACTTGGTCTCCAATCATAAAACTTTTTGCTTTTGAAGTTATCGGCAATAAAGGACTGTGCCAAAATATCTACCTAATTAAGGTTCGCTTAAATGAAACAAAAATATCGGCTGATGCAATCGCAAGTTACACTCCGTGATGGCGAAAATTTATTTTACTAGAAATATAAGTTGGCTGACTTTTCCGTCTTTCCATACAAACATTTACTTATTTTCTGTTTCGTGGTTTAGGTTTTCTTACCCACGGGTGGTACTATTCTATTTTTAAAACGTAACTGAAGGGAAAAAATCGTATCCCCTACTTTAGTTATTTAAAATTTGTTCAATTCCTTCTATTAGTTCACACTCTCCTTATATATATATATATATATATATATATATATATATATATATATATATATATATATATATATATATAATATGTTGATTAATATATCTTGTTCAAATTTTCAATCGTTAATAAAATACTTCTCATTCATCCACTCAAGTTCAAATACATTTTACTAAACCTATAATGTATAACTCTTGATGTTAATACAGTTTTTCAAACATTAAATTCATTAATTAAATATAAAATGAATTAATTTTAGATTTACATGAAAGGAAAAATGCAGTTATTCTGTCCCATTTGATTTAAAACAAGTAATAACATATGATTTCATAAAGCAACTGATTTTATGTTATAGGTTATGGTTAGTAACGCATTGGCTATGTTACTTTATTAATTTTTTTTAATGGTAATTATTTAATAAAAAGTAACTAAAATAAACCTTCTCTTCGGTGACCTAAGTAGAAATGAACTTTTAAGAAAATTGTGTTTATTATACTTGCTTTTAGGATAAAATGTCGAGAATCACTTTGACAGTTACGTCATGCGTTAGACTGAAAGGGAGAAGGGAAGGAAGTCTGTGATTGTTTTCACTTTTAGTATTCAATTCTTTAAAATTTGTTTATATTTGTTTTTTACAAACATTTTGCTAGAATTAAATTAGCTATTAAAGGTTGGCAGATATTGATATCACAGTTGGCAGACATTTTTTTATGCCGCAACGTATAAGCATAATAATGCGCAAACATTCATCGCTCTATGGATCTTCAACACGACGCTATGGTTTTTTATCCGTAGATTTTTGAAAGTCTCCTTGATCGATTAAAGCGGGTAGCTGATTTTGTCTTTACTTAGAGGTTATTGGGAGGTTATGTTTTATATTATTTTCACATTCAATTTTATATATTTTGAGAAACACGGTATTTCATTAGGTTGTATGATAATTTATAATTCTATAGAAAAACGTTTAATATTAGTTGTGAGTTATGCAACTTCCGTATTGTATATTATCAGAGAGATAAATTATATTATTTGGCAATACGTTGAAGATAAATATAGTTATCTAATCTAATGGATTGGTAATGGCTTTAGCTGTATTAGGACATATTTGATAAATTAATATTCTGTTAGGAATCCTAAGACAGCTAGTTTTTAAAAAAATCATGAAAATTTACAGAATTAACTAATTAAAAACAAAACCAATTCATAAGGGTGCCGATAATCAACCCGCGGCTAACGATGCGTTTCCGAACCTCTGTTAGCTAACGTTTTTCTCTGCGGTCATCCCCTGAATATCTATTTAGTTCTTCTTTAGAGTGTAAAACTATTTGTTTATGGACTTGAAACTATTCCACCCGGGAAATAAACCAATGAGATTGATAAAGAAAGAGAAAAGCCAAGAAAATAAACTGAATAGAAAAACATTTGCAATACCGCATTTCCCGCATCTGCGTGAAAACTAATGTCTGCGTGAAATGCGCTGTCATACTTGTCAGCATCCTTTCACTTGGCACTAAACCCAAGCAATGACGTCGTTGCGCACTTGTTATTGATGACATTACACTACCTGTTGTTTTTTGTACAACTCTACGTCTTCACGATTTTAAACAAAAGTAATACTAAACCATATTAAAAAAAAATTAAAGTCAGTTCTACTGAAGTCTATTCTAAAGTCTATTCCTACTGAGGTCTATTCTAAAGTCTATTCCTACTGAGGTCTATTGTAAAGTCTATTCCTACTGAGGTCTATTGTAAAGTCTATTCCTACTGAGGTCTATTCTAAAGTCTATTCCTACCGAGGTCTATTCTAAAATCTATTCCTACTGAAGTATATTCTAAAGTCTATACCTACTGAGGTCTATTGTAAAGTCTATTCCTACTGAGGTCTATTGCAAAGTCTATTCCTACTGAGGTCTATTGTAAAGTCTATTCCTACTGAGGTCTATTGTAAAGTCTATTCCTACTGAGGTCTATTGTAAAGTCTATTCCTACTGAGGTCTATTCCTACTGAGGTCTATTCTAAAGTCTATTCCTACCGAGGTCTATTCTAAAATCTATTCCTACTGAAGTATATTCTAAAGTCTATACCTACTGAGGTCTATTGTAAAGTCTATTCCTACTGAGGTCTATTGTAAAGTCTATTCCTACTGAGGTCTATTCTAAAGTCTATTCCTACTGAGGTCTATTGTAAAGTCTATTCCTACTGAGGTCTATTGTAAAGTCTATTCCTACTGAGGTCTATTCCTACTGAGGTCTATTCTAAAGTCTATTCCTACTGAGGTCTATTCCTAGTGAGGTCTATTGTAAAGTCTATTCCTACTGAGGTCTATTCTAAAGTCTATTCCTACTGAGGTCTATTCTAAAGTCAATTCCTACTGAGGTATATTCTAAAGTCTATTCCTACTGAAGTATATTCTAAAGTCTATACCTACTGAGGTCTATTCTAAAGTCTATTCCTACTGAGGTCTATTCTAAAGTCTATTCCTACTGAGGTCTATTCTAAAGTCTATTCCTACTGAGGTCTATTCTAAAGTCTATTCCTACTGAGGTCTATTTTAAAGTATATTCCTCCTGAGGATGAGAAAGAATATTTTAGTTTTAGTTACTTTTTGTTTTATAATTACAACAAATATAAATATATATATATTTTTTTTATTTTCCGCTAATGACAATTATGAAGCCAATGATGGTCTATAATTTTCTACCATTCATCTCTTATAATGCCTCATTATTGCAAGGAACCATTCTCTTATAATTTTATATACACCTTCATGTAATTGCTTTCTGGCTAAGGAAAAACTCGATTCCATGTTAAAGTGCTGGTTCTAAAACATGTAGTTCGAATCCGACCAGGGCATCTGGATTTTTAAATTTATTAATGAATAAATACTTTAAAAAACGAAATAAACATTAATTTGATTAATATAAACGTATTTTATTAAGGATTGAATATTTGTACAAGAAAAGTGTGAGATAATAGAAAAAGATGAAAAATAATACATAATTAAAATGCCATAATAATTTTAGACAGAATATTGCGTAATGGATTTATGGATTAATGGTATTACCATTTAAGTGGGAAAAAGTTAACAAAAATTATTGGATGAGACCTTATACGTCACCTATGTTTAATAACTTTGGAAGTTTCTAGAATGTTCTACATGCAAGATAAATATTCAATGTTATTGGATGAGACCTTATACGTCACCTATGTTTAATAACTTTGGAAGTTTCTAGAATGTTCTACATGCAAGATAAATATTCAATGTTATTGGATGAGACCTTATACGTCACCTATGTTTAATAACTTTGGAAGTTTCTAGAATGTTCTACATGCAAGATAAATATTCAATGTTATTGGATGAGACCTTATACGTCACCTATGTTTAATAACTTTGGAAGTTTCTAGAATGTTCTACATGCAAGATAAATATTCAATGTTATTGGATGAGACCTTATACGTCACCTATGTTTAATAACTTTGGAAGTTTCTAGAATGTTCTACATGCAAGATAAATATTCAATGTTATTGGATGAGACCTTATACGTCACCTATGTTTAATAACTTTGGAAGTTTCTAGAATGTTCTACATGCAAGATAAATATTCAATGTTATTGGATGAGACCTTATACGTCACCTATGTTTAATAACTTTGGAAGTTTCTAGAATGTTCTACATGCAAGATAAATATTCAATGTTATTAATATTTTACATGTATATGAAAAATGGTTTACTGCAAAACAAAATAGACCCTATATTACACCTAGTAAAGCGTAAACAAGGTTACGGAAGGGATCTGGGCTTCTAATCATATACCACAATATTTCCCTCTAATTAAATATCGTATTACATAGCCTTAAACCAAATACCTCTAGATTTCCCGTGCCATCAATGATCGTTTAGCATCGTACACTCCAATCCGATACGATAATACTTCACATTCGATCAATTCCAGTTAAATAACACATTCATGTATATTACACGACTAATCAAACACCATCATATTTCCTATCAATTAAACACTATAATATTTAATAAAATACGATTAACTAAATATCATAGTACCTCTCCCCAATAAATACTACAGCATTCCGGGTCTGATTTAATACCACAGTACCTCTCCCTAATAAATACTACAGCATTTCGGGTCTGATTTAATACCACAGTACCTCTCCCCAATAAATACTACAGCATTCCGGGCCTGATTTAATACCACAGTACCTCTCCCCAATAAATACTACAGCATTCCGGGCCTGATTTAATACCACAATACCTCTCCCCAATAAATACTACAGCATTCCGAGCCTGATTTAATACCACAATACCTCTCCCTAATAAATACCACAGCATTCCGGGCCTGATTTAATACCACAATACCTCTCCCCAATAAATACTATAGCATTCCGAGCCTGATTTAATACCACAATACCTCTCCCCAATAAATACTACAGCATTCCGGGCCTGATTTAATACCACAGTACCTCTCCCCGATAAATACTACAGCATTCCGGGCCTGATTTAATACCACAATACCTCTCCCCAATAAATACTACAGTATTCCTGGCCTGATTTAATACCACAGTACCTCTCCCCAATAAATACTACAGCATTCCGGGCCTGATTTAATACCACAGTACCTCTCTATAATAAATACTACAGCATTTCGGGTCTGATTTAATACCACAGTACCTCTCCCCAATAAATACTACAGCATTCCGGGCCTGATTTAATACCACAGTACCTCTCCCTAATAAATACTACAGCATTTCGGGCCTGATTTAATACCACAGTACCTCTCCCCAATAAATACTACAGCATTCCGGGTCTGATTTAATACCACAGTACCTCTCCCTAATAAATACTACAGCATTTCGGGTCTGATTTAATACCACAGTACCTCTCCCCAATAAATACTACAGCATTCCGGGCCTGATTTAATACCACAGTACCTCTCCCCAATAAATACTACAGCATCCCGGGCCTGATTTAATACCACAATACCTCTCCCCAATAAATACTACAGCATTCCGAGCCTGATTTAATACCACAATACCTCTCCCTAATAAATACCACAGCATTCCGGGCCTGATTTAATACCACAATACCTCTCCCCAATAAATACTATAGCATTCCGAGCCTGATTTAATACCACAATACCTCTCCCCAATAAATACTACAGCATTCCGGGCCTGATTTAATACCACAGTACCTCTCCCCGATAAATACTACAGGATTCCGGGCCTGATTTAATACCACAATACCTCTCCCCAATAAATACTACAGCATTTCGGGCCTGATTTAATACCACAATACCTCTCCCTAATAAATACCACAGCATTCCGGGCCTGATTTAATACCACAATACCTCTCCCCAATAAATACTACAGCATTTCGGGCCTGATTTAATACCACAATACCTCTCCCTAATAAATACCACAGCATTCTGGGCCTGATTTAATACCACAATACCTCTCCCCAATAAATACTACAGCATTCCGAGCCTGATTTAATACCACAATACCTCTCCCTAATAAATACTACAGCATTCCGGGCCTGATTTAATACCACAGTACCTCTCCCCGATAAATACTACAGCATTCCGGGCCTGATTTAATACCACAGTACCTCTCCCCGATAAATACTACAGCATTCCGGGCCTGATTTAATACCACAATACCTCTCCCTAATAAATACCACAGCATTCCGGGCCTGATTTAATACCACAATACCTCTCCCCAATAAATACTATAGCATTCCGAGCCTGATTTAATACCACAATACCTCTCCCCAATAAATACTACAGCATTCCGGGCCTGATTTAATACCACAGTACCTCTCCCCGATAAATACTATAGCATTCCGAGCCTGATTTAATACCACAATACCTCTCCCCAATAAATACTACAGCATTTCGGGTCTGATTTAATACCACAGTACCTCTCCCCAATAAATACTACAGTATTCCTGGCCTGATTTAATACCACAGTACCTCTCCCCAATAAATACTACAGCATTCCGGGCCTGATTTAATACCACAATACCTCTCCCCAATAAATACTACAGCATTCCGAGCCTGATTTAATACCACAATACCTCTCCCTAATAAATACCACAGCATTCCGGGCCTGATTTAATACCACAATACCTCTCCCCAATAAATACTACAGCATTTCGGGCCTGATTTAATACCACAATACCTCTCCCTAATAAATACCACAGCATTCCGGGCCTGATTTAATACCACAATACCTCTCCCCAATAAATACTACAGCATTCCGAGCCTGATTTAATACCACAATACCTCTCCCCAATAAATACTACAGCATTCCGGGCCTGATTTAATACCACAGTACCTCTCCCCGGTAAATACTACAGCATTCCGGGCCTGATTTAATACCACAATACCTCTCCCCAATAAATACTACAGCATTCCTGGCCTGATTTAATATCACAGTGTTTCACAGTTAATCAAACACTAAAGAATCTCATTTATAATCGAATAGCAACATCCATTTTCAAGACTGTTTTTCGAAATTGGCGCAACTTGGTAAAGTGCGGTCACTGAAAGCGATAATTCAGGTTTGCACAGTGTGTTAGAAATTCCACTGCTGACCTGAATTACAATATTAAGGCCAGAGCGATGGTCATACATCATTTGCATACATTACTCCTGACGTCACAACATACTCGTTACCGTTACAGTAGCACTTTATACCTGCCGGTGAAATGAATATATTGCTTCCGGCATAGAAAGTGCATTACGAAATTGTTATACCGCTTCCCGAGGATTTGATACTTCGGGGTTTTCAATTTGCCCTCAATTAGAATTAAAAACAGTAAAAGTTATTTCGCACTTCTTTTAATTGGAATTTTTTTAACATTGCTTTACGTTGATTTAGAAATAAAAAGACACCAAATCTCTCAACAAACTCTGAATAACTGGTAGACATTTTGAATACTGTAGACCATATAAAAGACAATTAAAATCAGTAGTAGAAAAATTTCAGTTAGTTGTTAAAATAATTATCTGTAGGATTAGCAAAGAAAGACACAAATAGTTTTGTAAAGTGCCGACAAAGCAGGTACCATCCATTATCCTTTTCTGGGAAAGCTATAAGCTGCGTGCGGCAACAATAGACAATAGAGAGGGTCCAAAGTGGTTAAGACAGGGAAATCCAGCGGCCGATATAGCCTGGGAAAATAACCGTGTACCGTTAAATTAAGCTAATTGTAGAACTGTGGGAAGCTTACAAATAACGTATTGTGTAAGTGGAAAGATTAGATTTCAATAAAAACTAAATGATCGGGAGACGTAAGAGGAAGTTTGAGGAGAGTCTCAGAGGAAGGCAGGCGGATTGGTGGGGACCAGGATGGAAGTATTGTAAAGGGAGAGATTGATTAAATTGAGTAAAGAATTTTTTTTTGAAAATATTAAGAAAGTAAGTTTTTTTTTGAGTCAAGTATAAGCGCTGAAGTGAACAAAGGACAAGATTCCAGGAGCTCTTCAGAACAATAAGTATTATTTGAGTATAAGTGTAGCCAACAGACATCTAAATTTTAGTAAAGTTCAGAACAATTTTAATTTCATCAAAATTTATAAACATTATTCTAGTTTCACCATTTCTAATTTAAGAAGCAAAGTTCCCGTATAAGCGACCCGAGAGCAAGAATAAAATTTTAATACTGTTTTTTTTTTGTTAAGTTATTTCATTAGAAATCTAAAGCCTCAGAAGTCCACCATTTATCATTGTAATATTAGTTAAGATATCAATCCTGTCACTGAAAAATATTAATATAAATTTGGAATAATGTGTAGCGTTAATTGAAGAGAATAAATGCAAGTGATGTGGTGGGACATTAAATAGGTAAGGTAAATAAATAACATTATAATATAAATTTAATTATAACAAAAGTTGAGTTATAATATATATAACTATATATATTATATTATATATTATAATATAATATATTATATATATATATATATATATATATATATATATATATATATATATATTAAATATGGTGATATGTTTTCTTGTAATATAGTTAATAAATTTAAAATATTTCAAAAACAAGAATACTTTTAATGAATATATTTATTCAAAGCTTTTTGCCGATAAAATAGTACCAGCATCTTCAGGAAAATAATTATCTAAAAAAATATTTTTACAAAATTTTTACAGAATTTTGTAAAAATATTTTTTTAGATAATTATTTTCCTGAAGATGCTGGTACTATTTTTTCGGCGAATAGCTTTGAATAAATATATTCATTAAAAGGATTCTTGTTTATGAAATATTTTTAATTTATGTTTTCTTGTGTATTAATAAAGAACAAAAGTCAAAATACAAATACAAGAATTATATTTGAATTTACAATTCAAAGCTTTTCGTTGGCTAACAGTACCAACATCATCAGGAATATTAAACAATTGTTTGAATATTGTTTGAATTGTTTGACTATTGTATATATATATACATATACATATAGTCTGAAATTTCCTCCACTCTCATGAACACTTTATCACTAAGTTTACTTTAGCAGAATGTAAGAAATATTCAAAAAAATAAATAAGAACGAGTGTTATTATCTATATTATATGATTATTATTATTATTACAAAAACATAATCTTTCAATTTTATTCCCTCAAACATTGACTCCAAACGGCGCAGAGTATGCAACGCATTACATTTATATCTACAATTTGCCTAAACGTATACTTGCAGGCGTTTTACAAAATTTCTAAAAAATCAATATGAAATAAACAAGTGCGTATGTTCGATAGCTCATATGTTTGCAAACAGAACACCGGATACTCCTTAGCTTCTACAAGAATCCTTACAAGCTATCAAGACGGCATGACGTAACAAGACGATCACATGTAAGGCTGCAACCAAGGCGAAATCATACACACAATACAACCAACGGATAAAAGATATTCACTATGTTAAACACGTTTCTACTGTTTGGTTAGAAAAAAACAATGTCAACAATATAGACGATAAGGAACTGCCAGGATTGCTGTAGTCTATGTATCGTCACAGTTTCAACTACATGCAAGACAACTTAGAATCATTTTCGAATGCGGAATATTTGTTACAATTGCAAAGCATAAACCTAATCAACCTACTAGCACACTTATTCCCAGTACCCGCGTACCATTGTCATTTACTCCCTCCTATCTAACTCCATCTACCCTACCTTATTCTTCTTCATACATTCAGGCCACTTCCTTACAGAGAATCGGTTCCCTAGTGATATGATCCTATAGCTTCTACCTTCGCGGTTACATAACTCTAACTTATTCTTATCCAAGTTTACTCTACCTTCCCACCCTTCAGGGCATAATAATCAGTCATAACAATACTAACCAAAATATCTTCATAAACAAAAACAGGCTTTTAAAGCCTTTTTATCTTATGACATTTATACGACATAATATGACAATTATAAGACATAATATGACATTTATACGAAATAATGACATTTATACTACATAATATGGCATTTATACGACATAATATGACATGTATACGCCATATTATGACATTTATACGACATAATGACATTTATACGACATAAAATAACACTTATAAGACATATTATGACATTTATACAACATAATTACGTTTATACGACATAATATAACATTTATACGACATAATGACATGTATACGCCATATTATGACATTCATGCGAAATAATGACATTTATACGACATAATTTGACATGTATACGACATATTATGACATTTATACGACAAAATATGACATTTATACGACATAATGACATTTATACGACAAGATATAACATTTATACGACATAATATGACAAGTATACGCCATAATATGACATTTATACGACATAATGACATTTATACGACATAATATAACTTTTATAAGACATATTATGACATTTATACAACATAATTACGTTTATACGACATAATATGACATTTATACGACATAATATAACATTTATACGACATAATATGACATTTATACAATATAATATGACATTTATAAATAGAACAACATTGCCACCACGACTGAAATGATTGCTACGATTAGAAAACAAAAATATTTACTGTAACAAAAATTATATAAATAATATACTATCAAAACTATCATAAATATTGAAAAAAATGTAACAAAAAATTTACAATATCGTAAAACAAAAATAGAACTTTCACAAAATATGCATACCAATAAAAATAACAAAATAAAAATTGTAAAACAAAGAATAATCTTATAATAAGAAAAAACAATATATAGTACTAAAAGATTTATGATAATTTACGATCATTATACAAAATGTAGTCAAAATAATAACTAAAACTTACACAACAGATATTTCTCCTAATAAAGAATTAATAGAACTGTGGTAACAGACTTCAACAGTCATTACACCAAGTAATATAAACAAATTTTTTAAAAGGAAATACCTACTTAGGTCAACAAAGAAACTGATTATTTTGGTTACTCTTTATTAAATTATTACAATGAATATAAATAGCCTATGCGTTAAAACAGCTGTTCTACCACATAACTAAGTCAGCTGTTTTATGAAATCATATGTTATCACTTATTTTAATCCAACTGGGACAAAATAACTATATTGCATACCTTGCCCATTTGTGAAAATGTTTTCTCCCATATAAACCCTATATTAATTCATTTTTGTACGTAATTAAAATATTTTTTTAAACTCTATTAACATGAAGTGTTTTTCACTACAAGTTTAAAAAAATGTATTTGAACTTTAGTGGGTAAATAAAAAGTATTTTATTAACGATTGGAAATTTGAACCAGATATATAAATATATGTAAAGAGAGCGTGAATTAATAGAAGCAACTTAATAAAAACCAATGGATATATGCTTTGGGCTGCTTGAAGCCAAGCATGTCGATCAATACTGTATAAACGTTACAATCCTAAAGTTAATAGTGAAATCGCAGTCTTTCTCATACTGATAGGCCATATTTAGATTAGTATTTAATAATGATTGGAGAAGACGAAATTTTTGTCGAAACACGTTTGACATGTTACTGTTAGGGAATTGGATTCTATACAGCTATAAAGGCCTAAATCTTGCCGCAGTCAATAAACCCAATCGACTTGAATTCGTGTCAACGTAGGTATAACCTCATGTCGTATTCCAAAGAGACAACCTTTAGTGGTGACAAACTAGTTACGTCTACAACGCTCTGTATATATTAAACAGCCCCGGGGAAAGCTCGACGGGAGGGTGTATATTTAATATACATCTCATTCCCCTCTCTCTCACGCGATAAGGTGATTTTAGGGGGTTTTCTGAATGACTCATGTCGCAGTCAACATCTGTAAAGACCAACATTATTTTTATAGTTATAGTGGAACTTTCATAACGCCATCTACAAAAACTTATTGGATGGACATAAACAAACAAATTCACGTTAGTATAGTTTCCGTCAGGTTACGCTATTAATCAACTCAAAGCGAATTGAATTATAGCATACTAGCAGAGTACCCTTCCTTCGTACAGGGTTGACGATTATTTGTATTGTTTTAATTTGTATTTCTATTTTGGTTGAATTTAATTTACTGAAATTATATCCCAATAAATATATCAAACTATAATTAAATAATAAAAATATGGTACAACTCACAAATATACAATTTTTTATTTCAAACGCGTTTCATTGACTACTTTGTCGTCATCCTCAGTGAAAATACACAAATGAAATTAACTAAAAAATATATATATATATATATTAAACATAACCTATAAAGTTTTAGCAAAAGTAAAAACAAAAGTGAAAATCATATCTGGGCATTGTCAAATTTATAGCCACAGCTGCTAATATAATTACATTAAAATAACATATGTTAATTATAAATATTTAATTTTGATGAGCTTATATAGCCGGTAAAACATAATAATAACAAAATTATTTAAATAATTTAAAAAATTTAAAAAAGATAGTATTTAACAATTAATAAATTTAAAATAATATTGAATTTTGAATTGGTCCTAATTCATTATTAACAATTTTATCTTTATTTCTATTTATAAATAAAGTTTCCCATGCATCTAATTCATTAAAATTTATCACATTTTTTAAAAGGACAACATTTTTACTTTTAAATTCGTGTTTTTCGTCCAAACAATGTTTTGCCATAGCTGATTTTTCAGGCCTATTAAATTTAACATGGGAAAAATGTTCTTTTGCTCTAACTAGTATGTTTCTTTTTGTTTGTCCAATATATTTCATCTGGACATATCACACTGCAAACTATAAATTCCTGATTTATTTTCATTTTTTATTATATCTTTTTGGTTCCCTAATAGATTTTTTAGGTTAGTTCTTGTAACTAACTTTACTTTTACATTAATGTTCTTTTCCAAAGCTTTTTTAGCCAAATTAGATAAAGGTGGATGGTAAGCTAATCTAATCCATTTTCTTTCCTCTCTCTGTTCTTTCACTCACAAGCCAGCTCGAATATTATTTACATCAAACTATAGATTATAAACCAACCGTTAAAAGGCCAATGGGTCGGTGCTTAAATGGAATTTCTAAATAAAATTGGACTATGTGAAAACCAAGGACCCTAAAATGTCAATGTAAAAGTTAGAATATTTATTTCCGTTCCCACGTGTTCGATAGGGAAACAATTATAGCGGCCGAAGCAGAAAGTCATCAGGGATAAGAAAATAATAATGAAAGCTCTAACTAAGGGAAATTAATATTATTTTTATTAAACTAAAGTTGGGTTAGAAACTCATTGCGGAGTGATAAGAAGTACTACGTCCGCGTATCAACGACGCGCCGGACTACATATACATATATTTAAATATAGACCTACCTATAAAGTATCCAGTTACCATATATTTGATTGTAATTTTATACATTACTATTTACCTATATTAAAATATACCTGTAAAGTGTCCAGTCAGGATAATTGGTTCTAATTTTATACAACATTACCTAATTATACGTCTACTTCCGCGGAGTAATACTTCGTCACGTGATCTCTATTCTAGCCTTAAATGTGTACATTTGGTTAAACGTATAAAATTAACCTTCCGTGGCAATAACAATTATTTTCAATATAGCTTCAGAACATGTGTTTGATTCATTTTATATGCATTGTTTTGGGGGTGGGCAATGTACATTTTTTACCAGCACTATTAGCACCACGTTTAGAAGGAATTACATTTCTCCAAAACTGTAAACTTTTGGGGCGTGAGCGAGAGTTTTCATAATTTATTTCGTATCTCTGATGACTTTCTTCGTCGCCCGGTATAATCCGTTCGCTTAAATCGAACACGTGGAAACGGCAAATAAATACCAAATTTCAGCTCAATAGGTCCAGTAGGTTTTACAATATTAAGTAATACACACAGACACTATTACATTTTTTATATAATAGTATAGATTAGTTCTCAATAAATATATCAAACTATAAACTTACTGGTTATTGTCTTGAAAACCAAAACATAACATTTGTAAAGTAAACTAACCTAGATTGATGAATAACAATCAATTACAATCAGCTGTTTAAATATGTGTAAAAGTGACAGTTACAGGCGATCAACAGCTGATTAAATCAAGTTAAGTATTAAATGGAGAATAGAAAATTGAGAGTAAATGGGGTTTTCAAGGCCCGTGGGGCGTTGTCCTGACGGAATTTCTAAAAAGATGTGTCAACGAGGGACTCTAGAAATGTTCATGTAAAGTTTCAGCTCAATGGGTAAAGTAATGTTTACATGAACGAGTAACACACATAGTTGATGTCCCCCCCCCGCAGTTGTTGATGTCCGTGCTCCACTATTCTGGATGCGTCGCTGATAGGCGATGAGGTTTTCTAAGGGGGTATTTTATAATACAAACATGTTGACAACTTTGACGATCCACGACTCATAAGCCTGCAAAATAAGTGACTACAGGTCGAAGACAATATATTTGTTTACTTAAATACACTATAGTAATTATTACACGTCCGTGCACTAACACACAAAAACATTAATCATTTTACAAAAAACCTGATACTGCAGTTATAAAAGCGAGTAGAAAAATTACAAACGAGGAAGGAGGAAGCACGTTTCTATTTCACTATAAACGCAAATCACACGCCCTGAAGGTCACGGCGCGTAATTGCCCGGCCCAAGTCCCCGCAATGCAGACACTGTGTTGCATGTCCTCAGAAACCACTTGACCCCGGCTTACACACGGCAATTGACACACATACACACATATTACACCTTGTCTGTTCCACGTCGTATTTGGGATAGACGAAACAAGTTTCACCTTCGCTTTTACAGACAGAACGGGAAAATGTATCAAAATCCCACTACATCAGACGCTGTAGGGCATTTTAATGCTTGCAACGGAAATCCTAATTGTTGTTAATTCAGCTGGGCGTCGGGTTAAAAACAGCATTTAAACAAGTAATATTAAAAAAAGTGTTTAACGTAAATTCCTACTGAGCTGAAGAAAGAAAAATTGCATCAATGTTTGCTTATTTCCAGTTTGTTTGTTATTTTATTCGTTTCATTTATTTCTAACGTTACAGCACTATTTATGATATTTTGTGGTAACCATGGTAACAGTCTTAGGTTGTACAAAGGAGTTTTCGACGACAACCAGATAAGAGATAAAATTCAAATACGTATTTGAAATGTCTATTTCTAGGTATTGGAAAGTTGTCGCAGTGCCAAAGAGGGCTAGACTTTGAACTTAAGACTCATAGTTCGATTCCGGATAAACCCCAAATTTTTAAAATTCAATTATTGAATACATATTTGAAAAAACTGTATTAATATCAACTGTCGTCCACTATAGGATAAATAAAAATATTTCAAATTGATTGGATGAATAAAAAACGTATTTTATTAGCGATTGAAAATTTGTACAAGTTATATATCAAGAGAGTGTGACCTATTAGAAGGGATTTAATAATAAAAACTGAGATTTTTTTAATCGCCAGAATAACTGTTGGTGCCTACGAATTAGGAAGGAATGGGATATACAGGTAGTATTCTGTCTCTCTCACTCTGTCTCAACATACACTTTAATGTACTGTCCGTCCACAGGCAGGCAATCTTGTTAGCCTAACCTCCTTAACGGAGCCGCAGGCTAATGCTTGAAAATGAGAGAACTAGGTTTAAAAGTCGACACGCAAAAAATATTTAAACATTTTGGTTTAGGTACATTAAAGTATAAGTGATAAGTGAACACCAGATAAAAAGTGTTGCTATTATATGTAAACCCTGTTTGAGAATAGGTAAGCCAATATATATATATATATATATATATATATATATATATATATATGCAGCTCTGCATACGTTAGCCGTGATTTTACCTATTCAATAACTCAAATATTTTCTTAAACACAATTTAAAATACACACATTTGAAATTTTTAAAAAAAATTATCAACGGAAGATTTTCCCATCGGATTACATAAACACAAGAAGTATATACAACTCACAATTATATAAACTTCAATCTCAAACGCGTTTCAATGATATTATATAATATTTTAACAAAAGTAAGATAATAATTAGTTAAAGATATGATAATTTAAAAGTAAAATGAATACGTAATAAAATACTATAGGTTATGTTCAAATCAAAGTTTTGATTGCAAAAGCATCACTGAAGAAAATGACATAATGAAATTGAAAAGAGTTTGAGATTATAAATGTGAGTTGTATATATTTCTTGAGTTTACAACCTTAACTCAGAAGCCAGTATAAATACTGTTTATAGGGTTACATATTTAAACTGATAAAGGTTAAAAATACTTACAGTTCAAAATCTAAAATTATTCTTCCGCAGACAACTTCGCATTTCCAGAGCAGAAACAAAACTAAGCCGTCGTTACGGATAAAATTCCAATTTAAAAGTTTGCAAATAAGTTTGAACAGAAGAAATATATTACGGTATATTACGCTACGCCGGGAATCCTTATCTCCAAGCTTGCAAATATTAGGATTGTATAAGTTTTACCCACTGAGCCCCTGGTTTTATGTAATCCTCCTACCTGAAAGATAAATAAAAGCAAGTTGTACGGAAATGTACGCATCTATAATACTGTCTTTCTAAATCAAATTAACTAACGAGCAAATATTAGGATTGTATAAGTTTTACCCACTGAGCCCCTGGTTTTATGTAATCCTCCTACCTGAAAGATAAATAAAAGCAAGTTGTACGGAAATGTACGCATCTATAATACTGTCTTTCTAAATCAAATTAACTAACGAGCAAATATTAGGATTGTATAAGTTTTACCCACTGAGCCCCTGGTTTTATGTAATCCTCCTACCTGAAAGATAAATAAAAGCAAGTTGTACGGAAATGTACGCATCTATAATACTGTCATTCTAAATCAAATTAACTAACGAGCAAATATTAGGATTGTATAAGTTTTACCCACTGAGCCCCTGGTTTTATGTAATCCTCCTACCTGAAAGATAAATAAAAGCAAGTTGTACGGAAATGTACGCATCTATAATACTGTCATTCTAAATCAAATTAACTAACGAGCAAATATTAGGATTGTATAAGTTTTACCCACTGAGCCCCTGGTTTTATGTAATCCTCCTACCTGAAAGATAAATAAAAGCAAGTTGTACGGAAATGTACGCATCTATAATACTGTCATTCTAAATCAAATTAACTAACGAGCAAATATTAGGATTGTATAAGTTTTACCCACTGAGCCCCTGGTTTTATGTAATCCTCCTACCTGAAAGATAAATAAAAGCAAGTTGTACGGAAATGTACGCATCTATAATACTGTCTTTCTAAATCAAATTAACTAACGAGCAAATATTAGGATTGTATAAGTTTTACCCACTGAGCCCCTGGTTTTATCTAATCCTCCTACCTGAAAGATAAATAAAAGCAAGTTGTACGGAAATGTACGCATCTATAATACTGTCTTTCTAAATCAAATTAACTAACGAGCAAATATTAGGATTGTATAAGTTTTACCCACTGAGCCCCTGGTTTTATCTAATCCTCCTACCTGAAAGATAAATAAAAGCAAGTTGTACGGAAATGTACGCATCTATAATACTGTCTTTCTAAATCAAATTAACTAACGAGCAAATATTAGGATTGTATAAGTTTTACCCACTGAGCCCCTGGTTTTATGTAATCCTCCTACCTGAAAGATAAATAAAAGCAAGTTGTACGGAAATGTACGCATCTATAATACTGTCATTCTAAATCAAATTAACTAACGAGCAAATATTAGGATTGTATAAGTTTTACCCACTGAGCCCCTGGTTTTATGTAATCCTCCTACCTGAAAGATAAATAAAAGCAAGTTGTACGGAAATGTACGCATCTATAATACTGTCTTTCTAAATCAAATTAACTAACGAGCAAATATTAGGATTGTATAAGTTTTACCCACTGAGCCCCTGGTTTTATGTAATCCTCCTACCTGAAAGATAAATAAAAGCAAGTTGTACGGAAATGTACGCATCTATAATACTGTCATTCTAAATCAAATTAACTAACGAGCAAATATTAGGATTGTATAAGTTTTACCCACTGAGCCCCTGGTTTTATGTAATCCTCCTACCTGAAAGATAAATAAAAGCAAGTTGTACGGAAATGTACGCATCTATAATACTGTCTTTCTAAATCAAATTAACTAACGAGCAAATATTAGGATTGTATAAGTTTTACCCACTGAGCCCCTGGTTTTATGTAATCCTCCTACCTGAAAGATAAATAAAAGCAAGTTGTACGGAAATGTACGCATCTATAATACTGTCTTTCTAAATCAAATTAACTAACGAGCAAATATTAGGATTGTATAAGTTTTACCCACTGAGCCCCTGGTTTTATGTAATCCTCCTACCTGAAAGATAAATAAAAGCAAGTTGTACGGAAATGTACGCATCTATAATACTGTCTTTCTAAATCAAATTAACTAACGAGCAAATATTAGGATTGTATAAGTTTTACCCACTGAGCCCCTGGTTTTATGTAATCCTCCTACCTGAAAGATAAATAAAAGCAAGTTGTACGGAAATGTACACATCTATAATACTGTCATTCTAAATCAAATTAACTAACGAGCAAATATTAGGATTGTATAAGTTTTACCCACTGAGCCCCTGGTTTTATGTAATCCTCCTACCTGAAAGATAAATAAAAGCAAGTTGTACGGAAATGTACGCATCTATAATACTGTCATTCTAAATCAAATTAACTAACGAGCAAATATTAGGATTGTATAAGTTTTACCCACTGAGCCCCTGGTTTTATGTAATCCTCCTACCTGAAAGATAAATAAAAGCAAGTTGTACGGAAATGTACGCATCTATAATACTGTCATTCTAAATCAAATTAACTAACGAGCAAATATTAGGATTGTATAAGTTTTACCCACTGAGCCCCTGGTTTTATGTAATCCTCCTACCTGAAAGATAAATAAAAGCAAGTTGTACGGAAATGTACGCATCTATAATACTGTCTTTCTAAATCAAATTAACTAACGAGCAAATATTAGGATTGTATAAGTTTTACCCACTGAGCCCCTGGTTTTATGTAATCCTCCTACCTGAAAGATAAATAAAAGCAAGTTGTACGGAAATGTACGGATCTATAATACTGTCTTTCTAAATCAAATTAACTAACGAGCAAATATTAAACGCGAGAATACTTTGTAACGCAGTACACATTTTGTGCATGTAAACATTTCTAACTGTTAAAATAAAAATGCAATAAAAACGGACATATACAATGCAGGAGAATCTCTAAAGAAAGATATCTGCTCTGGAGGTCTACCTTAATTTGTAAGAAAAACAACTTCCAAAAAGGACTTGGGTTGGCTGAGCTGTTATTAGCAGAACTAGCTAATACGTTGCGAAAGTCATAGAAATTTGGGTTATCCAGAAATTCAGGGACCATACGAAATAAATGGATCTACAGGACCCGGAGGCAGCGTTAAAAGACCAATAACGGAAATTCTCCCATAAAATCAAATATATTTTGTAACATATTCTTTATTAACTATTTTTCAATTAATGGGGATCCATTGACTTAAATAACTATCTTTCCCCTGTCCCAATAGAAAGAACCTAAGAAGATTACTTTGTAAAATAAAAAACATTGATAACAAACACACACACTATATATATATATATATATATATATATATATATATATATATATATATATAGGGAGCATGTGAATTAATTGGGGGAATTGAAATAAATGGAATTAATACTGTTAAAAAACTTTGTTTGACTTAACAGTTACTTGTTAAGAGAACAGATATATAAAGGTCTTTATTTCTTATTTTAATATCATTCCTAATTTTCAGAATTTCGTTTCACTAAATACGACTTTAGTACCTAATTCTAACCCAACCAAAATAAGGATAATAAAACTGTATTTTTTATTATATGGTTGCATTTATTTAATGTCAATTAAATTTATTGAAATCACAAAATAAAATATACATTTTGAGTCCACTTTTCTTGCCTCATCAAACGCTAACAAGCCGAAAGTTAGGATCGCTACGAATGCAGTGAACGCGCAGTGTTTAGATTTATTACGCCGATACTGTGCGATATAAAGGGGTTGGCATTGAACTTGGGAGCATCGGCGGCATGTGGCCATAGCAACAGCCGGCGAGAGGTGGACCTAATATCGATTGGAGGCATCCAAGTCTCGATACTGGCGTTACTACCACGTACCGGCACTTGCTTGTTCCGAATTTGTAATATGAACAGCTAAAACTCGTTAATCAAAATACACGTACTTGTTCCTACGTTGCAAAACCTGCTGCAAAAAGATAATGGAAGGAATTGTCAAATTAGGAAAAACCTAAATCAACTCAAACGATTTTCAAATTTACTCGTAGTCGTCAAACAAACCACACGGGCACTGGTTAGCCTCCAGCAATAACATTAAGTAGACTAAAGGATTCAATATTTGTGGAAACTATTAAACATTGAATGATGCAGGGAATTCACCTCATAAGATGGTTTCTTTGCAACTGAAATGTAAAAACTTTTAGTGACAAAATGTGCTAATAGTATTATTATTTTTAAAAATAATTCGCCAAACCTCCATTCCAAATAATGAACATGTAGGCTTCATATAAATAACACGAACACTCTAAATAATGATCATGTAGGCTTTAAATAAAAAACACGAACACTCGAAGTAATAATCATGTAGGCTCCAAATAATGAGCATGAACATAACAAAGAATGAGCATGCATTCTTTAAATAAAGAACACGAACACTTCAAATAATGATCATGTAGGCTCCGAATAATGAACAAGAAGTTTGCTACCCTGAACATGTGAGCCGTTAACGTGTGTAATCCCTAATAGGTGATTGTGATCTAATTGAACAAATAAAAAAAACGCCAAATTGACAAGTACGCAAAAAATGCTATTCGTTTTCATGCCATTAATTTATTAGTAAGCTTTCGATCAAATCACAAACATTTTAAGCAATGAAAATTCATTGCTTAACGTTTCGACAAGAAATAGATGCCTTCTTCAGGTCCATTTTTACTTAACAATTGTTGTTTGTACATAATCTTCCAGGTAAACTTTAGTCGTTCTACTACACAGATACATATTACAACAGACTAACCGTACTTGTATTAACAGATGTACTCACTTTCCAAGTTCTACTGTATTTACATTTATGCAATAGTTTTAATTTCTCTTTAAACATGCTTTAATCTAATAAACACAACACATTCGTATAATCAGCATAGCAACTAGTTTCATTTTCTACCTCAGTCTTGGTATTTACAGAATCGTTTTTCATCTCCTTTGTTTTTATCCTCTTCTCTATAGGGCATCATAAGAAGTTACTATCCATTACACCCTTATTTAGGAAAAAGTATAGGAAAGTTTGATGCCATTAGAAGGTCACTTGACTAACCCCGCTTGAAGTAGACCTTGTCTAGCCGTGGTGAAGGGAGATATGTAGCCGCTACCCTCTGACACATAATAATCCTTTGACCATAGGACTAAGGAAGGTCTAGTTAGCCCTAGGGAGAAACGCTTACCCGAAGTGGCTAACACTACTCTCCCATTCAATTAAATAATGTGTTAAATATCCCGATGTGGGAATATGCCTTTGGGTAGTGCCAGGTTTTTCAATTTAAACAAAACATGACTATTACTTGTAAAATATTTCTTTCCTCCTACAATAACAGCCCTTTCTCATAAGTTTTATGAGGATATCTTAGCATTTTTAAATCTTCCATAAATACCGTTAAACTACCAGGTGTGGTTGTTTCTTCATCATAAAACAAGAAATGGGTTCCAATCATAAAAACACATGGCTGCGCTCGAGCCTGAGACTTGAATGTGTTTGCTCCTCCATCACAGGTTGACGTTTTTATCCATATACACGCTGTTTCCGAGAAATACCCCTGCAGGCGTAATATATTTTATAACTTTTCTGTTACAGAAATGACTTTTCCAATATGACTGGCATATCAGCACCTGGCAAGAATTTGAATATTGTCTCTTTGTTTATATTAACTCTCCAAGTTGTTATATAATATAGCAAAATGTAATTTTAAATTAGTATTTGTTTCACTTTGCTCGTCTTGGTCATATTTAAGCCATCATTACTATTTATAAAAATTCTCCTCCGAAAAGGAAAAAGGTATTTTGCAAAACAAACAATAGCAAATTACAAACCCTACCTCCTCGAGATAGAAACAAGTTAATTAAGCAAATCACAGAGCGCGCGGGGCTGTATTTGTGTACATTACAGGCTCTGAGTGGTTTTAATGAAAGTAGCTGAATTTATAGCACAGACGAGTCAACTTTAATATATTTACGTCAAACGCGTGTCTTGTAAATTTGATAACGAAACTATCCAGGATGCAGTTAAAGAGGTTGGGTACTTCTGAATAAGTATAAATCGTGGGAATTTTTTTATTTTCAAGGGAAAGTTAAATTGATTTCCCTGTAAAGTATATTGAGAATAGGAGATATGTTTGTAGGGACAAAACAACGCCTGGTTTTAGAATCACGCCACCACGTGTGCAAGGTCACGCACCTGAAGCAAACCTACTTCCTAACGAGTGACAAGGTGTATTAGCTGGCACTTGAAGGCTGCGGACCTGAAAAGTCTGGAACTAAGGGGGATGGCGGTGCACGCAAGTCATTTTCAAAAACATCGACCCATGGAGTTCCGGTGACTCATTGGGTTGACTCATGATTTTGTTACTTATTGATACTTTTTATTGTGAAGTAAAAAAAAAAAAGTTAAATGTGAATAGGGGGTTCACGGAAACGTACTAATAGGTTGTCTAAGAGTTGGAACTGGTGGCCGCGATTAATAGCCCCGATGAGAGTTGCCGACAGTGTCTGTTTTCTAGACGACGAGTACACAATTTCTACCTGAGAGCCAAGTCCCGACTGTAGACTGCGTATAGAGATTTCAATGAATTTGATATTGGAGAGAAAATAAGTAAATGTAAGAAATCTCATTAGGAGTTTGGTCTTGTGTCTGAGGATACAAAGTCCGAGCCCCATATTCCGACGTTCCTTTAAACTCGAGCCTACTTCTGTATCAGACTATTTTATCTATTTGGTATAATTAATAAGTTAGACAATGCAACGTGGTTTCCCGACAAAGAACAACATTGGTCCGATGTTACCCGTCCTTTACTCCTACCCGTAAATGCTACGAGCACAATCCAGTCGATTGATCACAGTGTTCTGGAATGTATGAATAAATGCAGACGTTACCATTTACAATCTCTCTCGGAAGCGACTAAAAGGGAAGAAAGCATTGTAAGATTTCTAAAAACAATATACTTAAGGACGTTGCGTATAGTATTGCCGAATCATGGAACGAAAGAAAAGAAGAAAAATCAAGTAAGTCGTGCAATAAAATCCTGAGTCATATAAGGCTGTTGATTCACAAGAAGAAACAGATTTGTCAATTCTTATCAAGAAACTTCCAGGTTTTGAAAATGTCTATGATACGAACGTAAGTCAATGGATGAGTAAGGACGAACATATGTAAACTACTGAAGGCAGTGAGGACGAGAATAAAGATGAAGATGTAGATAAAGAGAGACAGTACAAGATGGGAAAATGAGTCACGGTGAAGCAACGGCCGCCTTGGAAACTGCACTACGCTATATGGAATAACAGACAGATACCACGCCGACAGATGTGCTTCTACGCGACACCGCAAATAGGAAACGATCTGATAAACAGCCGGATAAGACACTATATAACTATTTCCAACAAAATGTTGCAACCGTGACGAATAATGTAAACCAAAGCGACACTAGTTTATACCGTGATCAATACAATTCTATAAACGTATTTTATGCATTCTCAATTATAGTATTAGGGTTCATTAGGAACCCTATTTTCTCTAATAGGGTACAAACAGAAACGTATTTCCGTATAATCCGAGTTTATTTAATCCGAGGGGGTCTCGGTCCAATCTACCTGAAACTATCAAGACTCTACTGTATTTCCATTGTGATTGATTGTACACAAGAATAACAAAAACATGTATTATGTTACTTATTACGAATCCCCTGGTTTATAAATACATATTCGTTAGTCATATTCAATTGCTCTTGATTTTTTTTTTATAGGGTGATTATTTAGGTACATATCTTTGTATGACGAGGAGAAAGAGTGAGAGAGAGAAAGATAGATAGATAGATAGATAGAGAGAGAGAGAGAGAGAGAGAGAGAAAGAGATGGATAGATAGAT